>PVJX010008536.1:0-65033 GCA_004027295.1 Dolichotis patagonum
AATATTGAATGTTTCTAATAAGGAATATTGATTAAAGACCTTATTAAATAATGAGTTCTATTTATTATTGGTAATCATTTTTTGGCATCCACTTATACAATACAGTCTTGCTCTTATACCAAGTAAGCTAAATAATATAATCCTATCTAATGATCAGTAACAGAGTTATGAAAAGAATTATCAGAATAATAGTAAAAATTATTTTAATTTTGTTCTCTACATTCAGACAAGATATAATATAAACCATCTTAGTGAATGGTCAATGAATATATTTATTTCATATCCAAGTAAGGATGAGGAAGGGAGTTACCATGTGAGAAAGAATTTATATTCAAGATACTACAGAATATTAAAAACAATATGTAATAAAGTAAAAAAATTAAAATTTTATTAGCTACTTTTTTGGTGGGGTACTGGAAATCAAACTCAGGTTCTCATGCTTGCCAGGCAGGCGCTTATGCCACTGAGCTAAATCCCTGGCCCTGAGCTATTTATTTTTAAAAGCTACTTATTTTTAAAAAATTTTCCAAATAAGAAAAATCAGAATGCCACTCATTTGGAGGATCATCTATAGAGAGCAAGAATTTTCATTCTCATACAGGTTTATGTATATGGATTTAAATTTTTTTATTTTTCCCTAGCAATTTAAATTCATTTGTAAATACTACTATACTATACCTAAAAATCCTTGAATTAAAAGGTGGCTTCTCTATTTTCCAGTAATATGATTCTGATTTTAGCATGTTAATGTCTTCATTTCCTTATCTACAGAAGGTAAATTTGCAATGAAATGAATGGAAAAATCTTTCTGTATAGTTGGGACACAGTAAATTAAACGAATGAAGTGGACCCCATCTTTTTATTTATTAACAACAAGTGTTTTTAAATGGAGGAACAGAGAGGTGAATTATTCCAAAATTAGCCAAAATTTGTATTGTGTGAGTTTTAAGAAACTAAATATAGTTGTACAAGGCTATACAGGTAATGTTAGGCATGGAATCATCAATAAAGTCTAACACTAAAGCCACGTTCTTAACCAAAAGCACAATTTAAAATACTCCATTCATTTATTAGACCTTGGAAGCATGTATCCCAGTATAGTGTAATTGTTATTTTCTTTCCCAGAACTTATCATTATTGTGAGGTCCAACCAAAAAGGAGGTGCCTAAAAGTGGTACAATCACTCAGTGTTTACTGAAGCCAGGCCCTTCTCTGGGTGCTAGGGGCAAAGAAGAATAATGAAGAACCTGGGGAGAATACACAATAATTCCCTTATCCATCTACACCTTCCCCAGTACTGGGGAAAGCAGCGCAGCACAGTGAGACATATTCACATTCGAATGTTAATTTATTCATCTCTGGTCTTCAGTTTCCTTACCTGTACGGTAAGTGCGGTTCATGGTAACTGTGTCCTTATGTTGTAATAAATGCCTTCGTGCTGTCAAATGCAAACATTTTGTTAATGGGTATCTAGTAATAAGAGTACTGTAGTGCTGCTTTTCAATGCAACCTGGTATTTTTTCAGTTTCAAACGTGACAATTGCTGAGAGTTCCAGTTACTCACTATTTGAAAGTATTAAGTGACACGGAAAACATTACCCAGTCATTAAAATGGCCACATTCCGACTTGCCCATATCTTTGGGAGTCTTATTTGCCTCTATTCTTTGGATTACAGGCTGTACCTTCGGCTTTCTTCTACCTTCTACCTCTACAATTTTGATTATATTTATATTCACCCTGTACCAGCCTTGTTCTCTCAGTCTGTCACTAGTTTTTGTTTGCTTATTTGTTTATTTATTTTTTGTGGTGCTGAGGAACAAACCCAGGTTTTAGACATGAAGGCAATTGTTCTCCTGCTGAGCTACATCCCATGCCTAGCTGAATGTTACCAGCTTTTAAAATTTAATTCCAATTTTGCTTTTCCAAATGTCTTCTGCAGCCTCCAGCATTTGTTATCGGCTGAAGGTGTAGGGCTACCTTACGCTGTGATGCTTTGCTGTAGGCCGCTTGGTTGTTTGCTCTCACTCTGTATGTGTGAAGCCTAATGGCAGTGCTGATGTCTTGTATTTCCCAAGCAAGGGAGTAATTGATCCTTATTTTAGTCCAGACACTAACTGTACTTCGCTCATCTCAACATACCTGTGTATAATGTCTTTCCAGCGGGTACCAGGGTAGTTTCAGCTCTGCATTCTTTCATCCTATTTTCCTGTCAGCTGCAACCAAGCTGTAAAACTTTTCCCTAGAAATATTTAAGCATTTCTAAATAAGGATGCTAAATGCTTCAGAGTGCATCTTGATCAAAGGTCAGGAGACTGCTTTTTCCCTGTCAAACCCTAAGTTTCTTAACAGTTTTTGTTTATGATGCAGTGAAAGAAAAATTGATAAACTCAAAATACAAAGCTTAACCAACATGAACTTTTCAAATAAAGTCACTCTTATTTTCTATGTAAGATAACATCAAACAATAATCAGGTATTGAGTATACTGTTTCCTTTGCTTTCTGCTGATGAAATTTCTTTCCCTGGGACAGTCTTCTCCCTTAGAATGAGTGGATCTGCCCTTGTGGACCTTAGTGAGTTAATGCTTCGCCATGACAAGATGAGCTGATTCCCTCCTTAGTCAATGAAAATATTGGCAAGAATGAAATCATGCTTAAACTTTTTCATCTCCAGAGATGGTGCTTGAGAATCAGGCTACCTCATCTTCTAACAGGTAATATTACACATTTTAGGCATGTAAAATTTCTTAGAAAACAGTGAAAGACAAAAGGCTTTCACATTGGGATTGAAATGGCCCATGACTTGCTGTATCAAACTCATAGGATATCAATGATGTTTTTTAAAAATCAACCTATCTTTTCTTTGAAAAATCACCTGAAACAAATAGTCACGAAGACCACTGAACATCGAGGGAAAACTAGGGTACTTTTTAATATTTGGAGTGCCTAACACTAATAATTTTAATCAAGGCTTGTATTTCTTGATATGTGAGTACATATATACATTACATGCTCAGGAGACAGTAATCAAATCCACCTGTGTCCTCTCTCGCCTTACCTTAAAATTAGAAGAAAATAGAACCAGAGGTCTGGAATGAACATGAATATGCCCAGTGGTCAACAAAGGGACTTTGGGTGCATCAAGAGTTACTGGAATACAGTGCAGTGGTGAGCAGCGCCCAAAACTCTGATATTGCTCTTGATACATTGCCCAAGACACGTTCTGGAAGTTTGGCTACATGAGCTCCTCCCCTGTAAGATTATAAAGTCTTTGAGAGCAGGACACATTCGACTTCTAAATGTACATCCTTATGTTTTTCAGGAAATATTTGGATTTAACCACTGAACAACTACTCTGAGCATCTGTCGGGTCTTTCTGAGTATCTCAAGTGTCATTTCAACCAGTCAGTTCTTGTACTGAATAAATCTGATAAAATTGTTGCTTTTCTATTTAATGTTATCTTATAAAATTGATTTTAAAAATAGAAAATTTTTGGCCATCCTGTATTCAAATAATTGGACTGATAAGTGGTTGAATCATGAACTTGGGAAAATAAATTCTTTACACCAGGGATTCCCAGTCATGAAGAATCATGTTGGGAGCTCTTGTTTCATTTGGGGCTCACACCAGATCATTTAAGTAGTTTTGATTATTTTAGATGTTTATGTAAACCTTCCTGAGTGACTCTAATCTATAACCAGAGTTATGGTAGTGGTACCAAAATTTATTTGTTTCACCATAACATCAGTTCAAAAAACTGGCAATTAGAGATGTCTGATCTATCTCAATGATCAACAAATTGAGGTTCAATGGGATTTTTGCTATGTCTCACTGCCTGTATGGAATTCTGTAAGAAATACTTTTGGTGTTTCCAAAGTCAGATTTTTTTTTGTTTGTTTTACATTTAGAGCCACTGGGGCATCCAAACTAAATAAGACATATATTATTAATAACATATGTTGAGTAGGTAGGACACATGCTACTTTTAAAATTATTGTTATTTTTAAATTCTCTACATTAATGACATAACAGTGGTTGGTAAAAAATGACCCTGTGATTGAATAACCCTATTTAGTTTTTTTTTCCTTGATGCTTAAAACTGTGGCAAATCGAGACAGACCCTATATGGAAAGAATACATGAGAGAGATAGACAGAGAGAGAGAGGAAGAATGGAGCAGAGCTAAGAAGAACAGAGAAGAGAAGAGAGGGGAGGGGAGGGGAGGAGAGGGAAGGAGAGAAGAGAAGCAAGCAGAGGAGCGTTTTCTTAACTAGAATTTTTCTTAGCTAGAATTTTTTCCAGAAAAACTTTCAAATGATTACACCTTAGATTCTTTATATGATTTAACATACAGAATCAAAGTAGATATCTATTAATTAAATCTTAGCTTGTCATCAAAATTATCAAAGTTGTACACACCAAGCACTTTTCTAATAAATACTAAATTGAATTCATGTTCCACATTGGACTAATACTTGAAAATGAAAAGCAGTGGTCATTTCCATCCCAGAGAGCAAGTTTGGGTGCAGAGTGATCTGCTAAGATAACAGTACAGAGGACATTGCATGCTGAACATATTAAACTTCCAGAAAACGGGGTGATGTTACTATGCCATGAATAGTTGGGAGAGGAGTGAGTTGGAAAGAAGGAAAAAGAAGAATGAAGAGCTAATGAATTCTTCTGTATACTGAATCTTAATGATGTATACAAACAACCCAATAGTGTAGTAGTTCTTAAAAATGCAACAATATATTTCCTATTACTTAATAGGACATATTTAATATATTTGATATATTAATATATTTAATATATTAATATTTAATATATTTCCTACTATTTAATGTAAATAAACACACTAATTTAAACAACTTTAGTTAATGCTTTAAAGATTTTTATTAAATATTCAAGTCTATTTGATAAACAATAGGAGCTACTATCTTTTAATATTCATTGTTCTCTTTCTATCTGGTGCCCATAAGGAGACAATAAAGCTTGGACTCTAACTTCTTTTCAGAGAATTTAGGATTTTTTTGAAATTTTATTAGAGCAGAAATCATACTTGAAGATTATACAACTTTCAATGGTGATTTATTTAAACAATATTCATATATTTAGAATATCTGTATTGCATAGAATTTACTGATCATGTTCTTGTAGATGGTCAATACAATGTCTAAAAGCCTGAGTTATATTCCAGGTATTTTTAATGAGAGAATTGAATGCAGCTAAATGCTAATTAGTGAATTGACTCTGTTGAACAGTGAAGATTAATGCTTATTTTCACAAACCTGCACAACCATTACTTTATTTCAGAAGAATTGATATGACTTAATGCATTGTTCTGAATGAGGCTCTTCAGTGTTTTATATCCACCTAACACCTACTTGAACAATGCAAGTCCACTGTGTCATGCATCATAAAGATTTACATTTATGTACATTTACATTTATATTAAACATTTATATTTTCCTAATATAATAAATTTGTCATTTAATACTTACCTAAAGTTGAAATGAGATTCCTTAAGTATTACACAACAAAGAAACAGAAACATGGTCTTATTTTTAGTCAAGATAGCTATGGTTATAAATTCTTCTCATGCAATATTGTATCTAAAATAGAGACAACACTGATTTTTTGCAACTTAAAAATTTGTGCTTCTCAAGTATTTACCTCTTTAAATTCATAGGTATTGCAGTTCCAATTTTACTACTCTAACACTTTTAAGAAGGAAGATACAAATCTAAGCTATATCATTTTAGTGATTATTGTATACATTGTATATTGCATGGACTAATGTATATTATATATTTATATGCAATATTGAATTTGGATTATATATTGAGAATTACATGAATAATCTATGTAATTGATATGTTATATTGATATCAAATATAAACATTAGACTTACTTGGATTTGATACAAGAAAATTTATTTTTTATTTAGCAGACGATTTGTTAGAAAGCTTTGCTTAAATGACATTTGAAAACATTAGTTTAGAATGATATTATTACAAATGTATTTCAATTTCTTGATAATTTGAGTAGTAATAACACAGAAATATCTCACAAGATCCCCAAGAGCAGCAAGATAAAACATCTTTGAGTGAAAATTCAAGGAGGAAATACGTTAGAGAACTCTATATCCAGACCTTGCTGTGATATCTGTGATTTATCAGGTGACCTCTAAAAGATTATCAACTTAATAGCTTTACCCTTTTGTCAGAACCAGGAAAGTTTTGGCAAAAGTCATCATTACATTGAAATGGCTATACCTATAGCATCACCAGATGAAGAACATTATAGGTGGAACTACAATGAGAGCTTTGCTGAGAAGTTTTCCAAAGTGGTTGTACCAATTTACAAAAATGGTGGTAGCAGCCTTGTATGTTCCAGTTGCTCTGTGTTTTTGTCAATGCATGGTATTTTTGGCCCTTATTTCAGTGTGTGTATATTTTTAAGAGTGAGTAGATTTCACATTTATTAAAAGTAGGAAAAAATTCTAGAAGGGCAGAGGAAGAAAGGGTTCTGTAGAGTGAATTTGGGCCAAGGAAAAATGGAGGAAGAGAGGAGAAAAATCTAACAAAAAATACCACCTACAGTTTAGGATGGGCTATCCTGGAGAGGCATGATAACTTGTTGTATCTTACTGTGATTTTGTGTCCTTGGTGACTAATGAAGCTAAATTGCCTTGGTATTTTATGAACTACTTACTTATCCTCTCTTTTGAAGTGCTAGTGTCAAATCTTTTGTTCATTTTTCTCTAGAGTTGTCTGTCTTTTAGGCTTATGAGTTATTTATATATTCTGGATATAATCATTTAGACATGTGTATTATACCTATCCTCTCCCACTCTACAGTTTGGTTTTTTACTGTTCAACTAGTGCCATTTGCTAATTTGAATATCAATCAATACTAGAACAGATAAGCATTGATTGAATAAGTATTGATATGTCAATACTTGTATCATGCAGTTGAATATCATATAGCAGTGAGAAAAATGAATAGCTCAACGAGAGAAAGCACTTACATTCCCATAATGCTGACTAGGAGTAAAAGAGGTTAAGATAATTCTTTCTCACTTTCTTTTAGATGACTTCAACTGAACTTAGAATATCACTACCACCCAATGTTAGAAATTATAGTCTTATAACGGAGAATCTACATGCATGGTTTAGTTTCCTTAAAGAAATATCTTATTGCAGTATAATTACATGCAAAAACCACACAAATTATAACAATGGAGTCGGATGACTATTCACAAAGTGAATGCACTGGTATAACTGTTAATTCTAATCAAGAAATTGGCTTTGAGTAGCAAGCAGGTCAGAAACTTCTCTCGCCTCCTCCAAGTCACTACACACCTATAAATAAAGCTTTATTTAGATTCTTTACCTTCTTTAACCGATTTTCCCAAGTTTTGATTTCTTAGAAATATATCCATGTCGCTTGTTGTCAAGTGTACTATGGAAATCAGGTAGAGTTTCAATTCATTTGGCTTTGGAATCTTCCCTGGAGATTGGGGGCGCTCAGTTCTAAGTGTGTCAGGGTGGGTTATGGAGGTGCCCCTGCGGTCTTCGCCTGGTCCCTCACCCATTCTGCTCTGCTCCTCATTCCCTGCCTGAACACCTGCACCACACTTCCACACCATTCCTGCCTTGGGGCCGGCTGACTATGAGGCTGACTATGGGTGGATGCCCACAAACTATGAGCTAAATTAACTCTTTTGCCCCTTAACTTGTGGGTGTTGAGAACTTTGTTAATATATTTGTCATAATTTTTTTATAATAGCCTTTTATTTTTATACATGTGAATATGGTCTCTGTTTGAGTTTGTGATATTAGAATTAGTATTTCCTCCTTGATCAGCAGTATGAGAATTAATTTTATTAATTAACAAATTTAATTGTTAATTATATACTTTCATTTCATTCATTTCTCCTTACTCTTATTCTCATTATCTTTTTTCCTTTTCTCCCCCCTTGTGTATAATTGTGATTCTTTCTGGAAATACTTAATAGATTATGTATTTTAGCTATTTTTCAATCTATGTTTTTAAGACTATCCCTCCTAAGAATAAATTTTTTTCAGAATTCAATAGTTTTAATGTGTCATATACTTGCCATGTGGTTTGCCTGTTTTCTAATTTCTATTGTGATTTCTTTTTGGACCTATGTGTTGTTTATATTCTCATTTAATATTTTTAGTTGGTAAAATTGACTGAATTCAAAAGTTCACTATTTGTTTAATGTCTTGTTTACTTGTTATCATTTGTCTAGTTGCTCTTTTATGGGTTACAGAGAATTGTAATTTGTAATGAGTCAAAGGCAAAACATTTTTTATGACTTAGATTTAAGAGCAAACAGTTCAGAATGGTATGTCACAAAGACTATTGTATAATATTATATTAATGCCAAATATATTTATATAGCAGCCATGTTATTTTTGAAATTCTGTACCATTTCTACCTTTTTTTCTGTTTTGCTTTTTTTCTCTAAATAAAAAATAAAAGAAATAAAGAACTAAATAATAGTTGTTAACATTATCTTTTTTTTTCCAGGACTAGGAATTTAACCCAGGACCTTCACCCTGAGATGCGCCCACAGTCCATTCGTTCATTCATTCACACACACGTGCATACATGCATACATACATGTACATACATATGTTGGGGCTGGATCTTGCCGATTTGCTAAGTTGTCCAGCCTGGGCTCAAACTTGTGACCTTCTTTCCTCTGCCTCCCAGAACACAGGGATACAGGCCAGGCCCAGCTGCAACATTCTGTCTTGATTTATTGTTTTAAAACCTCATAACCCACAAACACCCAGTACTGGATGAGGTTCATTTAACCCTGACTCTGAAAATGGTGAATATTTGAAACTCTGCCTGGGATCCTTATCAAATACAATTCATAGGATACCAGGAAGGAATTGTTTCAACGTTGTGAGGTTTATCAAAACTGCTTAAATTTTACTAATTAAGCGAAACTTCTGGACCCAAAGGCTGATGTGAAGAATGTTACATTGCATACTTTAGGAGTAAAAAGAGCAGTAACAGCTGAGTGGGAACCACATTTCTACAACTTACAGGATAGTTTAATAATTTTTAAAAGTCAGTAGGATTAATCTGGTATTTAAGAAAAATCTGTCATATTAAAGGGAAGGGAAGAAATTAAATTAAAGGGAAGAAAAATTTTGACTCCAAATCTGGTTATCATGTATTTTCACATAAAGCATGTAATGCTGGTGACGAGGATTGACCTCATTGTTAGGAAGAAAAATCACTGTTACTTTGCAATTTAAGGACAAACATGTGTGGGCATTCGTATAGCTATATGTACTATATTTTATACTTTCCTGTGAGAAGTTGGTTAATTTAGCAATTCTGTAGGGCTATGAGATAACAAGGTATGTGTGGTAATTTTTAAAGTTACCACTTGAATAAACACAAAGTGTTATTTCTAAAAAATATGATTGGTGCATATCTGCTCAGACACCAAGCTGAATCAGGCTTTAGGATTTCTGATAATTAGGGGTTTATTCTTTTTCTTCAGCTTGAAGTTATAAGTAAGTACAATTTTTTTGATGCAGATTATTGAAGAGATTTACTGATAAGACTCTGCATGGTGCACTGTAAGCCCAGTGGTGTTTTTGAAAGGGAAGTGGGAAGGGAATAATTGGAAACAAGGAGAGATTCCATTAAAAGCATGAAAGTCTTCAGTAAAATAAAGCTTCTTGGCTACTATTTACCATACATGAAGTGGGGGCAACTGCACGCCTTTCATACTGCGTTATATTTTCCAAAGTCTGTCAGGTGTGACCGGCAACTGTGAGCTCCCGTGGGTTGATTTTCTCCAAAAGAAATGGCTTCAGTTAGTGAGCAGTCTGAACCTGTGATTCTTAAGCCTTGTTATCTTTAAGTTTTCTCTCATTCTAAGATACTAGGAATTAAGAGATAAAAAAAGAATCCTCCTCTCTCCATCTTATTTTGCTTTCTTCAAGGACTATGGATTCCTAGTGAATTCTGCCTACGTTTAAATATGAAATTGAAAAAGAACTTTATTTGCATAAGTGTATGGTTTTAATGATGGAGATTATCATTCTCTAGCTATTACTGGAGTATGTTAACAATTACTGCAAGGAGATATTATCTAGCCAAATACTAATAAGCTAACAAATCGGCATACTTAGCTATTGAATCAATGAACTTTTTCTTTCAAACAAAAAGGAGAAAATGAAAGTTAAAAAGTGAAGAAAAAAGAGAGAAGATCTGACTGGATCAAGAATGTAGATTAAGTTACACAAGGTCACATGTATGTATCATTTTATGGCTCATCTTAGTGAATATATACTTGTTAAGGATGCAGAATATACCTGTTATGTGCAATCCAAATATACTACGCATTATAGGAGGCACCGGACAGTATGTGATCTGATGAATGCGTCAGCCAGAAACTTCAGGGCACATGGAAACAACCTCTGGCATGCTGAAAGTTATAGAACATCCTGATTTGTGCCTGTAAGGTTCATAGAACAAGTCATAGCATAATAATGATAAACACATTCAAGTGCTGTGTTTGAATTTCCCCGGGTTGAATGCGGGACCATAGACATAAACTTTTCTGTTTTGTTTCCTGCTTTTGTTTGTTAACTCAGACTCAATTTGTGAACACTAAGGGATTCTGCACAGAGTAGAACCTCTTGTTTTATTGCAGGCCACTCATTCATTCAGTCAGCATTTTCACTGCATGTCTCTATGTGTTAGCCTGATGGGCAAATAGGATAGAATAACACACAGACATAAATCTTGCCCGCAAGGAGCATTCCATCTACTGAGTGCATCACTGCCTTTCTCCTTTAGTACCTGCTCTCCACAAAAATCCATTGTGGAATTTTTTCTCTTTAGTCCTTGGGATAAATCTTCCTTATTGTCACTAGGACCCAAAGGGAAGTTTAGGCCTGGAGTTTGGCCGGTTGCCAGAGAATTTTCTAATCACCCTGCTTGTCAGTAAAAGATTGAGGGTAACTGTTCACTTCCCTGAGCTAATGGATAAACTCTGCAGCTGTCAAACAAGTAATCAGATGATCCAATCAGCTGCTGCAATTTTGCTCACAATCAAAGGAAATAGTGCCTTGGGGAGCCTCATCACATTTTACCGGAAAAAAAAAAAAAAACCGAACTTATTTTAAGGTCACTGTGGCACATCTAAAATCAGGGTTTTCGCCTCAAAGGTTTAGTTGCAGACATGGTTTCTGCTATTTCTTCAGTCAATGGATTTCAATATATAAAACCTAAATACTCTGTGGTTATGCTATGCAAGACACCAAAATAGGGAGTTGAAAGATAAGCTGAAACAGAAGATATCTATGAGGGAGATGGCACAAAAGCAACACCTAGATATCCTAGGAGCAGTTGAACATTTGCTGTGCAGACACTGACTGCATATAATCCCCGAGGGAAGTAGCCACATCCCCATGGAAATACTGCCAGTCATTTAGCAGCGCAGGGAACTTGCTAATTGCTCATGCCTTATTCTCTTTAGTTTGCAGAGCACTTTGGCCTTTATCTTACTTGATGGTTTTGGTAAACTTGGAGCTGGGCAAATCTTTCTACCTGCTCTAACAGGTTTGGAGAGATTGATTGCAAGTAGAGAAACCATAACTAGAGCTCAGGGCTTTTTTCCTTTCTGATAACTATTCTTTTTATGCTACACAGCTAGATCTCTAATCAAAAGAAAAATGAAATGAGAAAATATTGCACAAAATGTTGCTTACAAACTTGCCTCTCACTGGTCAATTTCAGCTTGGTGAACTTGAGCACATCTTCATTTCTTTTTATATGAAATGGATATAGCAATAAAATCTTTCTCCTCATGTTCTCCTGAGGAGGACCAGTGCCCTTATCTAAGCATCTGGGGCAGAGGTAAATACTTCAAGACAGTCACCTGTTACTGTGCTGGTGGATACATGGTCTCTTTCAGATGTTCACACAGTCTTCTTAAAATGTTTTCTTCTCCTGAGGGAAAAGCATTGCTAGTATCTTTAGATTTTTCAAAGTATTTTTTTTTTAAGAATGAAAATTAGACTTGAAATTGCATTGAATTTTTTTCCAGAATTGTTTTGGTTTTATTTTCTTCTTGGAATAAGACAATTATAAAAAAATCAAAACAAAACTCCAAGATTCTTTATTAATTCTATTCATCATGTAAAAGTTAATGCCTCTGCTTCCTGACATTTCCAAAGTCAGTTAAATAGGTTCATTTGTCCTATGAAGAGCTTCAATTTCTTTCAATTCATTAAATCACATCTATCCAAATAGAAATCCATTTGAATATGTAATGACCTTTTAAAATTATGAATGTAAAGACTCACCACTGTTAAATTAATTCTATTTGAGAGTAATGTGATTTGAAATTACTGAATTCATTTTAGGTAGAACTCTCATAATCAAAAAAAGAAAGAAAATATTTTGAATATCTAAACTAAAATAATCTCTTTTTCCTATGACCTATTGTTGCATGAAATAAAAGCAACAAATTAGTAGGAAAATGCTCTCTTGGAGAGATGATCTTTTAAGATAGCAACTGAATATATCCTTAAGAGACAAAGGCATTTATAGTGGATGTACAAGGTCAAATCCTAAGCGAACTGGCTATGCAGGTAACTTAGGTAGGAGATTATGCTTCCTTCCTTCCTCCTCACACTGCCTTGAACCCTTGTCAGACTTGTACCTGAAACCCCAGCTATCTGAATGTTGCTGAGACCCCAACAGGGCTCCTCCTTGCTCAGCTAATGCGTCCACCATGCACTCTGCACTTCCTGGCTCCGTGTCCATGACATGGTGCAAAGGGCTTTCTCGCTCTGTCTCTGTCCTGTTCCACGTGAGCAGGTAATGCCATCCATGGGAAGATGGTTGGGAAGGGTGTGCTCTTTTATAGGCAATAATATACTTAAAATGTTTTAACATCTGGGCCTTAGCAGAGAAGAGATGAACTCAAATTTGCAAGTTATGACCTTACTTTTTTATTTTAAAGAGGGTAAAACAAAACAGAACAAAACAGAACAAAGCAGATCAGAAGAAAACAATGCAAGTGACACAGGATTTCAAAGCAAGACAACAGGAGATCAACTATGGCTACCATAATGTCTCTTGTTTTCTTCTAAATAGTTGTCTGTATCTTCACACGTAATTAATTCAAACAAAGCAAAATGGTATAAAACTGATCAAAACAGAAGAATGAAAGCCTGTAGTCCTTCAAAACCAGACAATAGGAAATTCTAGGCATGTATAAGCCTTTACATGTACATCTATCTTTCTGCATTAGAGGGAAAAACAAAACAAAACAAAACAAATTACTAGAAAAATAAGAATTAAAAAAGACAAATAAATATCAACAGCAAAGAGCCCAAAACAATGACAGCATAGGCTGTCAAAGCAAGATGGTAGGAACATAACTAAGGTTTTTATTTTACATAGTAATCCTCAAAAGAGTTCCTCAAATTATTACCTTACTTTTGAGTACTGTGTGCTTAGTAATTGTCATACGAGATCTTTCATTTGCAAGTTTCCTAGGATTACCAATATTTAAAGAGCTCTTTTAACAGCACTCACCTCATTTTGTTCCAACTCAAGTGGAACTTCAGAAAGGCCTTGCTAACTAGCATGATACTCATCCCTGTCTACACAGCTCTTGTGTTTCCTTTTGTTTTGTGTCAGTTATCACACTGACATTGTATTGAACATGTATCTGTATATTGATTTATTTTCTGCCACATCAACCCAAATCGGAGCCCTGTGGATGCAGAGGCTTCATTAGATTTGCTATTGTATCTGTCTTAATTAGACCAATAGGTGCTTTGTATGTGTTTGTGGAATAAAGTGGGGTATTAGCTCCATTTCTATAGACAAGGAGGCCATGGGCTGAAGTAAAAGTGACGAACTCAAAGTCACCTACCAAGAGTGCTGGAAAGGGATGAGCCTTAAGGCTTCTTTGCCTCCAAATCCTTTCACCTCTCATTATATCTTGCTGTACCTTTCCCCACCTCCAGTTTAACAAGGAAAGATCCTAATTAAATGAATGACTTATAACACAATAGCTCTTTTCTTTTCTTTTTCTAAATCATATTCTACAAAATCCCTAAAATCACTGTCTATAAATTGCCATCTGCTCTGCCATCTAGTTATGTTTCTATTTGGGGAATTTTTAGAATCTAAGTAATGATGTTTTGAATGAAATCAGGTTAAGGGAAGAGTATTGGATAATAAGATAAATAAAAAAGATGAAGATTAGTCCACCATCTGACCTGGATTTTGGAAAATGGTGAATATATGAAGAAATAGTTCTTGATTATAACCTTTACATGGTACCTGGGCTTTTCTTAGTAGGGAGACAAGACTCACCAAAATCTTGCTATTGTGTCACTGTATACAAGAAAGGAGTCATTATGAACCAGCAGAATGTTGGTAGGTAGAATCCATTTCCTCATTTATTCCAGGGGCCCAGGGTTCACAGGGTGGTGAAGGGGTAGAGGAAGTGAGGTCCTTGTCTGTTGTCTACCTTTAGCTAAAGAGAAATGAATTCGGCTGCTCTCAAGTCCTTTGTTAGCCCGTTTCCTTCTCTACCTTTCCTTTCTCCTTTTCCTGTCTGCTGACCTGGTGTCAGTAACACCGGGTCTTTCTTTTTATCCATAGGTTTGCATTGTTAAAATGAAAAGATTCTGGTGAGAACCAAGATTGTATCTTACTAGTTTATTATTTCCTTATTCTGAAAAAGAATAGATTTTCCCCTAGGCAAATGCTTATGAACATTTATGTGATTATTCAGTTAAAAAAAAAAGAGATGTATTTTTATGTCTGAGTAAATCTTTAGTGATTCACAGTTACTGCTTTTCTTAATTGTGGACCTTTCTGTCGTCATGGGTCAGTAACTTCCCAGGATGATAAAAGACATTTTATTTAATGAGACATACTCCTTTTAAGCTGTAGATACAAATATTCTTTCACTGTTTTGTCCATGGATGCTTACTACTTTTTTTCTCCCAGGTTTGAAGATTTTAAAAATCAGTTGCTTGTCCCAGTTTAGCTCAGAACTTCACATTAAACCCTAAGAGGATTTATAATCCTTTAAGTCATTTGGAATAACCAGTTGGCTTTGATGATAAGCAAACAAATTAGCTACCCTTCTTCTAATGAATCTTTTTTTCCTGACACTGGTGAAAGCAGATGTGTTAAGGTAATATGCCCAGCACACACATATTTTACCCTGACCAATTAGTGGTTGGAAATGTCTAAGAGAATATCCTGTTTAATTAGGTGTAGACAAAGGATGACTACCAGTGTTGCATATTATTTTTCAATGTTCAAGTGCTCTTGCATGCTTTAAGAATTAGTTTCCAGGATTGTTTTGCAGTGGATACATAGTAGTGAGTAGAAATATTAAGGCTATCCCAGGAATAGCAATGCTTTTTTATTTTTATAAATGGAAATTTAGTTTATTTAAATTTTTTTGTCATATTCCATGAGCTTTGCTTATTTTATTTTTTCACTTAAGTATATAGATGTCTCATCATTTTATTATGAAACAGCGCCAAATGTTTTCTCTGTTGTTGCTGTTTCTACTGGTTGACGTTAATAAACAGCTTTCAAAAAGTGAGATGAATTTAAATACCTCAATTTAGCATACTTCTTCCTACTACTTTATAAATGTTTTTGTGCAGTTATTATGTGCCATGTGGTGGACACAGCAGGGTATAAACTAGGAACAGGTTCTACCCCTACAAAACTTAGAGACCGTGGGGGTGACAGGCTTCAGCTAGTACTTAAAGAGTGGTAGAGGAGGTTGGAGCCTCTGGGAACATATGCCAAGGGGCAAGAATGCATGAAAATAAGTTACTTTAAAAAAAGAATTTCACAAAGCACAACTTTATGGGTGGATATGAGCATATAAATATGTTTTTGGGCAGATGACTAGGAACAAAAGAATTACTCCTTTAAAAAAGTGAATTCATAAAACAATGTATAATTCAAACCATATGGGTCAGTATGGTGACAGGTAAGTGGAATTATGTTGGAGTGATGGAGGAGGCAGGTTCAAATCTCACCCTTGTGGTTTGGCTACTGTGCGCTTTTGCATGTATTACTTAACTACGCCAATCTTTATTGTTTTTCTTTACTAAGGTTAAGTTTAGATTAAATGATGTAAATGACATCATTATGTTACTGAATCAGGATAGCTAAACAGTGTTTGAAAGCCATGCATCACATTGCATATTTACAATTCCCAGAACGAGTTAGCCTATTGGAGGATGGAGACATTTGGGTTAAGTCATAGATTTGCTTCCCTATTCTTGGTCTGGCTTCTGTACCTTTTTTAAGATCAAATTACACCATGCCAGCAAAGATGGTAGTGATCACTAAAATAATCTTGGACTTAGTGGTGAGTTCAAATGATGTTAATGTTGCAAACAACCTGAATTTTATATATATATATATATATATATATATATATATATATATAATTTTTATAGCGGCAAGAATCTATGTCCACTTTTTTTTGAATTCTCCTGTAAACATCAAAACACTTTCTGGTATTCATTTTTGGAATTATTTGTTTTAGTCCTTTATTGTAGATAAATAAATGTGTTTGGATTAAGAGTATTTCTTTAACAACTCCTCCATCCATAATCTATGGAAAACAGTTCCCTGGCAAACCACTTTTAAGCAGCATGTACATGGGTGCCCCTCACTCTGTGCTTTGGGGAATGAAAGCTCAGAGTTACATTGATTCCTCTGGTTCTACCCCCTATGAACTGGGACAAGTTGGTATCTTCAAGCCTTGATTTTCCTATCTCTACAATTGGAATACAAGCTGCCTGACAGTAATTTTAGGGTCAATGAAAATAATTAATATAAAACACAAGTTACATGTTGAGAATAGTACAGCTCAATTAATGGTAACTATAATGTTTCAATTTGGGTTGTTTTTTTTTTTAAAGTATAATTCCAGATATGGTGGCAGTTGGACTGCTTGTTTGACTAGTAAAGGCAAGATAATTCTATTACCATACCAATAAATGATGGCAGACTTATTTTTATTATTCTACAAGTAATAGTGACCTGGAAATTGTAGCAGGTATCTTTTTCTTCTCTAGGCATTTTCCTTAATTATGCACTCTTTAATAGTAATGATTTGGGGTCCCACCAGAGTCCATGCACAGAAATTGTGTCACATAAAAATTACATTAGAATGGTTCTTTAGTAGCAGTACAGATAGTGAAATGAATATAGTGGGTAGTTCTTATTCTCAATTTGAACAATGTTTCTTGTTTTCCCAGAATTCCTTTGAGAATGTTGCTTTATTTATTTTTGCATTTTTGGATTGTTTGCATTTTTTGATTGTTTGCTAGTTTTTAATATCCTAGTGAAATGCTACTGGGATTGCCCAAACTCTTACATAGTGAGGATAATTCCAAAGTGTTCATTATTATTATTTTTACTTTTAAAACTTCTGGGCTAAACTATGCAACCATTAGCTGGAGCCATAATCTGTGTTCCCGGTTTCTTCACTTTTGTAGCTACCAATAATGTTAAATTTGACTCTTCTGAGCTACTGTAATCTAAGTTATTATGTTCAGAAAATGTACTTAATTACAAGTTGTAAGATTTGTTATCCATTCTGTTCTGAAGATTTACCTGTAGTCATAGAGATAGGCAGTAATGTTAAATAGCAGATCATTTTGAGGACTGGTAGTTTGAAACTTTAATTTCAACCCATATTTTTAGAGTGCTAAGAACATTGGCTGCTGTTGAGCTGGCTACACTGGAAATAGTGAAAGAGGCCGAGTTTTTATTTGATTTAGTCACAGCGTTTGGTACCACAGTCGTCCTTATTGTTCTGAAGAGCACTGTGCAGTAAGCACCTTTGACTCTTCATAGCCTCTGCTCTTCCCGAAGTCAATATCCTTGGATGGGACCATTATTAATGGTATGAGTGCACTTTCTCCAAGGAGAATTGTGATTAAGTATTCTTGAATAAAGACATATGAGAAAAACTTTTAGAATGGGAGTTGTTTAGTTCATGTGAACAGACCTAGGTGGTGGCTAGAGAACATCCTTGAAGTCCCTTCAGTCACCCATGTTTTTTGGAGGTGTGGCCTTTAGGAGCTTTATCATCAGGTATTATTAATGTGGAAGAGAGAAAAAAACAGGCTGGGAGTCAGCAGCCCAAGGAACCACTGCACTATGGCAGTAAGTAGTGTGTGATCTTAAAGCAAATCGCCTCAGACCGAGACCTGGTTTTGGCTCTTACGGAACGAAGGCTGTCAACTCAGACATTCTGATTCTGTAATCTTTTTCATCTCTTTTTGCAATTTCTTTCATTGGACTTCAAGTTAAAAGGAAGACAAGATTTTGTTTCTCATATGTTTGAATTGATTGGGGAGAAATGATTAGTCTTAGAAACTAAAAATTAAAACCCAGTTTAATTAAACGATTGTCAGCTTTTGAATACGCATTGTATAGTAGACTGTAAAGCAGTGTAGAGTGATTTTATAGGGAATAATGAACAGGCACTAGAAACAATGAAGGCCATTTTCCCATCGCTGTGAAAGTGCATGGACACATCACCAATAAATTCCCAGTGTAGCCGTAACCAAGGGGTGGGATGCTAACACCGACACAAGAGAGCAAGTCCTGCCACCTCAAACAACTATCTCTCCTGTCTGAGCTGCTTCCGTGCAGCGCCCTGGAGCTGCTGTAACCTAGTCCACAATTTTGGACAGGGGCAACCATGAAGGCAAAGCGTGAACTGGTCCATGCCATTAAACAATTCCACCTTTGGGATCAGTTCTTCTCGTCTCTTTATTCATTTTGCCCCCATCTGTGTTGTTTTAGTTTTCCCAAAGCTTTTTGACTGAAAATTACATTTTTTTCTCATTTTTAATATCCTTTTGCACATATTTGTACTACATGAAGTTTGATATTAGGAAGTAGGTACATGTATGTAATGCATCTTGTTCATAACGCATCTTGTTTATTTATTCCCCTTCCCCTCCTTACCCACCGCCCTCCCTCCCACTCTAAGTCCCCCTCTCGCATTTTCATTATTATTATTTTTAGTTTGTGTTTACAGCATATAATGTTTACTATTCCTTGTGGGTACTCAGTATATGTACATGACACATATTAAATCTTGGTCTCCTGGAGCCCTTATTTAGAAAAGATCTATCTTCTTGTTTCCTTCAGTATTTGAGCCTGTGTGCTTAATTTATTTCACTTTATTATTTCACTTAATTTTCCCAGTATATCAATTTTCCTGAAAATGTCTTGAATTTATCCTTCAGAATAGCTGAGTCATATTCCATTATGTATCTTTCAAAATAGTATACAAATATTCAGTGCACCATTTATTAGTTTGAGAAATTTCAAAAGCTATTTCAGAACTAGATGATAGTTAAAATTTGTCAATATCTAATTTTTAAAAAATTACTAAAAATCTAATGTATACAAAGGAGAGATTAATATAAATGTCTCTGTTTCTGTTATCTAGCTTCTATAATTTCACCATTTAGTACCTTTTTCTTCTTATTTTTCTGGAGCATTTCCCTAAGACCTCCAAACTCTAGCACTCCAGAACAGCAGCACTTTTAGTTCATTCAATATTTGTACCATTTTCAATTTAGAGGTTAGAATAAGTTAGAAATTGAGTAAGGTTTTGTTGCCTTTTTATTCTCAGTGGTAGTATTCAACCTAGTACCTTATGACAAAATACTAGATTAATTTTTAAGCTTAATTTTAGTGAAATTAATATATCCATAAAAATTCTTAACTCTTTCATCTGTTGCTTTGCTCTAATGATCTTTATATTCAGTTGTTAATAGCAAAATCATGGTATTTATAATGCTGTTCTATCAGTTTGTGAGTTGGCAATCAAAATGTTGAAAGCACTTGATTGAAGTCTAATAATTGTATGTGGTTCAGTTAGAATTGGTCTCCTGCCTCGTAGGGCAAGGTATATCTTACTATCTCACGGTGCTTTGTAAAATGAAAGAAAAATTTAGAAATTTACTAGCTACCTTGAAGTTAGAGATGTAGCAAGTTAAGATTAGGACAATAAATGACAATTTGATAAAAAATAATCAGTAACACTTTATTATAACTCTGACCCAGCCACTTTGATAGCAGTACTGTTCATTCTTTCTCTTTTATGTAATAAATGTTTATTGAGCGTTTACTAAGTGCCCAATGCTCTTTGGTGCTGTGGTGTATCAATAACTGAACCCCCACATCCCTGAAGTCTTACACAGTGTCTTATAGTTGTGTTTTATACAAATCACCCCATTTTTTGAATTTATACTACAACTTTATGGATAGTTATACTTGGTGTTTTATTTTGTGGCTGGAGAAACTGAGTCACAAAATTTAAGGTTTTTTAAACCTAAAGAAACCCAGGTGTGATGTGACACCCAAAACTTGAACCCACATGATGGTATCCTGTTTCTACACTAAATCCCAAACCCTATGTTTGTAACCATGTGGTGAGGCTGCACCCCAGTTCTGTGTTTCTTACTGAAGTCAGTGTTGTCAGGACAGTGAACTAGGTGGCGAAGCAGGTTATTTAGCTATAGATTTCAGCCTTTGCAGAGGAAGCTGAGATGGAGGCTGGCGGATCAGTTTGTTCTCCACACAGCCACTGTTGCATCCACTAACATCCTCTGTGTGAAGGGGGTTTTTCAGATGACAGCATAGAGTGCTGGCTTGTGCCAAAGGGGAGCAGCTTTGTTTCTTGAAATTGTACTTTGAGATGGCCACCGATGTGCCCGAAGACAGCCAATACAAAATTGGATTTGGAGAGAAGAAAGCGCTTCCTCATTAAAAATCACAAACACATTTAAGCCCTCTAATTTTTGTTTTTTAAGAAATAAATTTCCCACAAGAGGAAAAGCAGGAGATGAGACATTTGAGTACTAAGTGACTAATAGTTCACTAGGATGTCAGTTATCCAAGCATCACCTACACAACTGAGTTAAAGCAGTCAGAAATGGGCAACATAGAAATTAAACAGTTGCTGTAAGGGCAAATGGGTTCTCTTTAAATGTTCTATGGAAAATAAGCCAACTGATCAGAGGCTTGCATTCAGAAGGTAAAACAAAGGCATTCAGAATCTAAAATAGGTTCCTTTTTCCTTGTAAAGTATCATACAAAGAAAGCATAGTTTCCCTTCTCAATTTGAGCTATTAAATATGAGTGTTAAGGATACTATAAAATTGGGCTTCAAAAATGCTAAATCACATAATGTTCTCTGGAGGAATTAATGTGTAAGAAAAAAAAAAAAGAGTTGTGCATTTAAACCAGTATGATTATGTTGGCATTTGCATTGTGACCAAAATCCAGGGCGATGCTTCATTAGATGTGTTAGCCTTATGTACATATTATTTTGGCAATCTTGCTTGAGAATCAAGAAATACCACCTGAGTGACCTCTAGTTAGCCCAAGTCCTAGAATAACGCACTTTTCTGTTCACTGTGACATTCCAAGAGCAGCTACAAATCTTGTTTAAAATCATGGCCCAAGGAGAAAACTTAAAAGAACAGGGGAGATTAATCATAATATTTGTCTCAAGCAGTGAAACTGAAAAGTTCATGCAGTGGATTTTAAATTATTTTTGTTTTAAAATACTAAAGAGCAGAGACTTGGTAGCATGAGTCTTAAGTGAAATATGGGTTTAAATTACTCTGGTTTAATTTGAGATGGATTAATCAAATTGAGGCATTTTTGATAGGGATTTTAACACTTCAGTGCCTAATGAGTCAGTTTTGGAACACGCATACCAATGGAGAATAACAAAATTTATTCTTTTCAAGTTCTTGTTCCTTGAATTTTTCTAGGGAATTTATATGAACTTTAGCAAAATTTCAAAAAATTTCAATATTTGGCAGAAAAGGACTAAAATTTTTCTGTCAAGGATTCAGTGACTTCTATTCAAAATTTCCTTTGTTTTTTAGAAATTTTCCATTTTCCTAATTTCTTTTATCTTTTAGTTTTTAGCTGACACAGAATAATGTTAAATATGGGATATAGTGTGGTGTTTCAACACATGCGTATCTTGTGTCATTGTATGATCAAATCAGGGTAATGATCATGTCAAACATTTACCATTTCTTTGTGATGAAAATGTTCAAAATTTTTTCTTTCGGCCAATTGATACATACACTACAGTATTAGCTATAGTCACCCTGCTATGCAGTAGGTCACGAGGACTTACCCCTCCTGTCTAACTTCATTTTGTACCTGTTGAACAACTTCTCATTCCTTCCTCTACACTCTGGTCTGCTGCCACCATTTGCCTCTCCACATCTAGGGATTAGTCTTTTAGATTCCACACATGAGTACAATTACTCCACTTAATAAAATCCTACCATGTTTGATAACACGGATAAACTGGTGCGTTAAGGTGATACAGGGGAATGAAACTCCCAACCTACTATAGGTCCGGAAGGTGTTCGTGTTCTCTAAAATCAAAGAATGAATTTTAGGAACAACAGAGGTTAAGAACAGAAAATATATATTGAGAGAAAGAAAGCTTCCATCTGAGAGAGACAGAAGGGGTCCTGAGTGAGTTGCCAAAGATTCTGTATTTTCTTGGGATTTTTATAGAGTAAAATCATGAGGTGAAGTGGCTCTAAAGTTGGGGAAAACTGGGAACTCACGAGGTAGATGAGGTTTAGCCAATAAGATTAATAATTCAGGTAAAATTGATTAAACTGGGAACAAATGGGGAAGTGAGTCACATAGAAAGGGGGCATTCTTAGAGAGCAGTGACTCTTCCCTAGGGATTGGAATGGTAACTCCTGACTTTCAAAGTGATCCAGATTTAATCCCTAAGATTATACCTAAGGGTGTGGTTGCATTTGTTTTGCCTTCTGTCTTGAGATCTGGTCCACAGCAAGAGGTGTGTGTCCCCTCCAAGGTCATCAGACATCTGGTCCTCTGTGCCAGCTTCTTAGAGGGCCTAGCCCTGTCTGACTGCCTTTAATATCTCTAACTAGCTCAGCTGCCTGTAACAAAGGGAAATTTCCTTCCTTCAAACATAGTCACATTTAATCATCTCATATTTAACACAGAAAAGCAAACTCATACCCCCTTTACCTGACTAACCAGTGCTTGGCTCTGCCAAGTGGATTGTGCTGATTTCAACAGATTTATTTTTTCTCATTCATGGTCTAAGCCTCTTTTTTTCCTTTACATATTTATTCCCCCAACCAACTTTTACTTTGGGGTGGAGTAGAACCATTGCTACACTTAATTCACCCTTCATCCAAGTTCTTAATGCTTAGATTAATGATACTTGGCTTTGGTTTCAACAAACGAGGTGCCATATCATCAAAATAATTTATAATTGAATTCTTAAATGAATGGTGAATTTATTTGAATTTTTGTGTATAAAAGGCATGTATTAATTTTAGAAAAAATTAAAAGGCCATGAAGCATCACTGAGGCTTGCAAAATTGTTGGGAATTATAGGTTAGACTTGTCCATCCCTTTCTTAGTAGCCATGGTGTGTACCAGTTCCTGATAACCAGCTAAAGCCACATTTTGGAAACTATAATTGTTACCCATTTACCTATGATCAGGTACTTGATGTTAATAGGGAGATAGAACTCAGCTCTAAAACTTGTGTTCACTCTTCTTTTTGTGTTGTTATGTTTTCTGCTGTTGGCTTTATAGCTACACTCTATTTTATATTATTTTCTTTCTGAAGCCTTTATATTTAGGGTTTGATATTTGGAATTGATTACTAAGCAGCTTGTCAAGAGATTATAAAGCATGTAGACTCCAGACTCATTTAATTGGAAGAAGAGAACAGAAGCTTGAGCAAATAGATATGTTTATAGCTCTTGATTTGGGAGATTATATTCTAACCAATCAGTTATGTAGATTATCCTAGCTGTTTCTTCAATACTGGTGGTTATATTCATCCAGCTGACACCTTCTTTGGCCCTGTCTGACAACACGCATTTTCCAAAAGCTGGTCTGAAGAACATATGCCTGTGATTTTGAAATTGATGTAGAGTTTACAGATTCATGTGGCATTTGAGCCTAGACCTCACTAAAACCTACCGGTAAGTGAATTGTCTACAGATAAAGCTCAAAAGAAAAAAAAAAAAGAGATAAGAACAGCAAAACACTATTGAGAAAGACAGTGTTTGATAAGAAAGAAAGCTGATATTTTGGGAGTTACTCAGGTTTAAGACGATTTTGCCAAAAACAAGATTTGACCCTGAATTTATGGAATTTATTGAAGGTACAATGACTGTAAAGCATTAGTAAGTAAGTAGTTGTGTGGGAGAAAGCTGTGTTCTTTTATGTACAATATTAAATTCTCTTCCACCATATATCTCACTCATTTCTTCACTTTGCTTATTCCCCAAGGCCATAGTTGCCTGGGACAGAAATGTGGAGTAGTCTAACCCATTCCGACAAACTGAAATTTGTTTGTATCACTAAGTATTATCTTTTATATTACTTTGCAAGCACTTCTGGAATCACTTTCCTTCATAATGGATTCATGGGGAAAGCTATAGAAGTGAATAGTTATTTTGCTCTGGATCTTTCTATATAATGATCAAGAAAAATAAAAGGAGAAATTATAACAGAGATAATGCCTTTCTATTTCAGATAGCACATCGCTTGAGTACAGAACAGTGAGGTCTGCTCTGAGCAAAGCCCCAGGAAGCCGAGGGCAGGATTTGTATTGCAGAGAAGGGCAGTTAATTTTGGCATGTGACATGACTGCAGACAGTGTTCTTAATTTCTACAAACATCTGGCAAATGCACTCTGTTGTTAATTAGATGCTAGACCAGAAAGTGTTGATGGATGCAAATCCATCTATCCACCCATCCGTCTGTGTGAGGGGACGGTAGTGCTATATTTGTGTGTAATTGAAAGGATTGCTGAGAATTTAGTATAGTACAATGTGTCTGCTTATCCTTGTGCTGGGGACTCCTGGGCTTTTGTTTCCTGTCAAGTTACAAACTCTCACCCATTTGAATTCATAGCACTTGAAGAATGCAACATCCTTTATAAGAACTAGTACCATTTTGCTTTAATGGTAATAACTCAAAATTGTATCTCATATATAGAGCCTTTTCTTTCTTTACACTTAATAGGCTATGCCAGAAATATTGATAAGCATCAAGAAGTTTGCAATGTTTGAATATGAGCAGAAGAGGACAAATTGTAACTACGTCATATGTTTTGTTGTTGGTTTGCTTTTTGTTTTTTATTTTTAGAAATTATTTAATCTTATGATGAACACTCACACAGCATCAGGGCTACAGAGAAATAGCCACATGACCCCAAATAATCACAAGGGAACCATGTTAGTTTCCTAGGACCACCATGACCAGTGCTCACAACTAGGTAGTTTAAAGCAACAGAAATTTCTTTTCATACAAATCTGAGCTCCAAGGCTTGGGTCCTTCTGGAAAGCTGGGTAAGAATCTAGTCCATATCTTTCTCCTTGTTTCTGGTGGTTGCTGTTAACTCATGACATTTCTTGGCTCATAGATGCGTCACTCCAGTCTTTGCTTTGGTCTTTCCATGTGGTTCTCCTCTGTGTGTACCTGTGTCCATGTTTCTTTCTTTTAGGGAAAGGACACATAGGATTAGTGTCTACCCTACTCCTCATTTTAGCTTGATTACACCTGCAAAGACTCTTTTGCCAAATAAGCTCACATTAACAATGGGTAGAGGCTAGGTCACATCTCTTTAAAGAACACAATTCAACCCACACAGGTACCACGAAGTACAACTAGATCATGAGGTGGAAAGGTAGAGAGATAGATAGAGATAGATAGTGAAGAGAATAAGTAAAGTTACTGCAATTTCCTTTGAAATTCGAAACAGACACTTTTTAGAAGCTACTAAGAGTTTAGGAAAGACAAGCAACTCAAAGAACTAAGTCAGTTTAATTATGGATATAAACCAATAGTTTGACTTTCTAGAAATGTTTGCATAGCACAACCACACTAGGAGAAGAGTCCCAAAGATAGTGACACTCTCTGTGATTGGAGGCTTCCATTTATTTCACCACCTCATGGGTAAATGAAACAGGATTTTTGTGAACACAGGAACTGAAATGTAAATCAACCCCTTTTACCTAATTGGGAGTAGTTTGCATCAGATATAAGTATCTTCTTTGTGGTAATTATGATAGAAGATAATGTAAAACTGAATAGGACAAAACATTTTGATATTAGGACTATTTCAAAGTTGATGGTACAATATAAAGGATATCCTTTGATTATAATTATTATATGTAAGTTGATGGTAAGTGATAAAGATTAATTGAAAAGTTGATGAGCTATATCTTTGGTTAATTATTACTCAGGTTTCTTTTGAAATAAAAGTGCATTGCTTTAAAATGCTGCTGTTTAAGGACCCATTATTTTGGGAGAAATGAGCTGTAGAAATGCCTGGTTAGAGACGTCATCGAGGCAAAGAAGTGGGCCCCATTGGAAACTGGTCTAAAGTTACCTCGGGTGAGCTTTGGGTCATGAATCTGGTGTAAACAGTGGCTTTGAACCCATAAATCAAAGTGACGGCAACATCACAAGAAACTGAATCACCTAGTGAATGGGTGGTTGGTTGGGGTGCTGCGAGTATTGTTTGTGTTTGTCAACTGACAAACACTTAAGGTGGTGGTATCTGCAGCAACTTTTATCTAGGACCCTCACTAGGGTTCCAGGATGAGTCTTCTTGCAGCCGGACCTGCTGTGCAACTCTTTGCAACCTCGCTGCGCACCTCCCCATTGCCTGTCTCCCAGAGAATGGGAGCGTGGACTTTATTATTGCTGGGAATTTGAATGCATCAGAATCTCCACAGTCAGCAAAAAGTGAACCCTGTTTAAGCAGTGGACAGAGGAAGGCGTGTGGGCTTTTTCACATGGGAACTATATGACCTGTCTGTTAGTACTGTGACTCCATTTGTAATACTTGTTTTACCTTAACTCCTTATCTTGATGGCTTCAATGACATAGCTCATTTTTATCTTTAACAAGTTTTAAAGAGAACATAAGCAGGAACTTGTCATTTTAGCAGTCTTGTGGACAGTTCTGCACCAGTGAAGATGAACCACTGAGAGATTTCAGTGATGCAAAGAGAACACGGTAGTCGTATGCTTTGCTGCCACGCTCTATGCTAGACTTTCTAGAAAAACAAGTCCGTCAGCCAATGTAATGAACACATATCTAATGTCATAGTGTATAGTGAGTTGCTTTGGGGGTACTCAGGAGAGTTTCTTTAAAATTTTTATAACCTTTTCTGGGTTATGGAAATAGCTAATATATATAAGCAGCATCTATATGTGCAGTGCTCCTATAAACCAGCTTCCCCTTTTCATTTTCCTCTCCTCCCTTCTTTTTTTTTATCACTTCCCCTTTCATAACCTTTATTGTTGAACTTGGTATTCATCATTCATGTAAATTAAGAACATCTTTCCATGTAAAAGTATAACCTTAAAATATACAATAATTTGAATATTTTTCAACATTTTTAAACTCATAACTTCCTATATATATTTTTTGTTTTTTCTTTCCCAACATTATATTTTAAGTATTTATGTATCCATTACTACTTTATTCATTATCACTGCTGTATAGTATTTTACTGCCTAGAAAGACCCTGATTTATTTAGTCATTCTCTTTTTGATGGGGATTTAAGTGTTAAATTTTTATTGATCATGTATGTCTACCATATGATACGTAGGGAATAACTTAGTTGTTGACATTTCTAGTTGCTCCTTCTATTATGTTCATTGCCTGTCTCAGTTATAGAGCCATTGTTTCAGAAGGAAGATCAAAGAAAAGCAGAGACAGACTAGCAATAAGCACTAAATTTGTTCATGTGAATCCAATCACAGTTTGACCATTGGGTGCCTAAGCTTAGCGTCTGAGTTAAGGATTACTGTCTAGATGGAGACAGTAGCCATTCAGCCATAATAAACCCACAGGTCTGGCTGTGTTTCATTGCCTGATACTTTTTAGCTCCAACGAGTTTATTAAAAGTGCCAAATAAAGGAGTAGCTATCTACAGAAAAATGTTTTCACATTAACTTCTCCAGGACCACTTAGCAGGTGTACTGCTAAAAGGCTAATTACTGTAACAGTAAGTCAGCCCATCAGGTCCTGTCATGTTAAGCCTTTCAGCCTTGGATTTTGAATCAAAGCCTTAATTTGTAGCCATTCCTGATTTCCAGAAAGTTTTAGAGAAAGTTGCTTTATGAGTTTGGAGGCAGTTTTAATCATGGTCTCATTACTAGAATATGAAGCAGCTATTATCCCTCCCCCCAAATATTTTCCACATCAGTTAGCATTGATGTTTCAAAGGTTCTTAACCAGAAAATACATCCTTGGTGCTGTCTGAGTCAAGATAATGCTTACCAAATTTTGGATGACATAAAGTGTGGCAAATGACTTGAAGTTACATAGATGACAGAGATGGTACCTTCATAGGATGGAGGATGAAAGAAACCCAGTCAACAAAATAAACACAGCTAGAAAAAAATGGAAAAATGCTTAAAAAACAATAAAAAAGCATTGGACTGGGTCAATTATATTTGACAAGCTTTCATGTGAAAAATATGGGAGGATTTTAGATGATAATCCCAGTGTGAGTCAGCACTTCAATAAACCTGTGAAATTAAGAATGCTACCTTACAGCTACATTAATAGTTTGTGGAAGTATAACCTCACAAAGGAAGTACTAATCAGCCTATTGTATTAAGAGACAATTCAGACAATTTCTGTAGTTTGTTTATAGTTCTAGAGTCTACACAATCATTGGTCTGTGATAAGCCAGGGATCTAGAAACAGGTCAGAATATTGAAAGTTTTGGAAATGATGTTACTGAAAAATAGATTATGTGAAAATTAATTTCCATGTAATTACCCACAGTCTTGATACCACATGTTAACTAACTTAACTATTATTCAATAGTTTTAGGAACTACCACAAAAACAGATTCAGTAGCCATTCTAGAAATACTGTATTTTTATCATTATCAGAAATAATGTTTTCAGAAAAATTTACCAAACTATCAAAATGAATACTGAAACATTTAAATTTCTCTGTCTATAAAAGTGGGAAAGATGATACTTTTCTTTCTGAATTTTTAGAGAATAAATGAGTTATAATGTTTGTGAAATGCTTATCACAGTGACAACTCCCTGGGAACCTATAGAGAAGATAAAGAATTTTGCTACTCTAAGATAATAACATAAACACACACGCGAAACCAGAATACTAGCCTAAGCAATACAGCAACTGTTCATAACATCTGACGATGACTTTCAAACAAGTCACAAAACATTTTCTAGGTAATCTCTGAAATTTAAATAATTATAAACATTTATTTGTTTATAATAAACAGGTCTACATTCTAAAACTCTTAGCTATTGCAAAAAGTTGAAAAAATAATTTTTTCTTAAGTCACTTCAAAACTTAAACTCTTTGTCAATAAGCATAGCAAGTGACAATTTTTTTTTATCAATTTCTCTTACATCATTTAACACTTTTTGGGGAAGGAAATTTTACTGAGAACTAGCGAGGGTCATTCATTTGGTCTTTTTCCTCAACTAAAGTGGACCATAATGATTTTGGTAAAAATGCAAACTAGTTCTATTTTCAGGAAATATATACTATCTTTTTAACTTTAATCAAGAGTAGTCAAGAGATGATTAATCAATAGCAATATGATTTTTAACTATAATCTGTTAAAAACTAAATAATTTTATTTTTTTCATTTCTTTCTAAACTTCATCTTAAGCTATAAATAATGCATTTATTGTTTTAAAGACAAAAAGTTTAATCCAAAATCATATTTTGTGAATTTAAAGCTCATATTACCACAGTATCCTTGTAAAAATAGAAAAATTTAAGAATCACCATCTTCTTCTGGGTAAGGTAATGGTGCATTTCAAGGATGATAAGTAAATGAGGTAAAAAAAAATCAATAGACCTAAGTAAGTCCACAGGCAAAGACCTTTTCAGTATCTAGGCAGAATACAAAACAAGAAAACTTCAACTCTCTGAAAGAAAAAGATGTAGATTCTTACAAACTATTAATGATGAAAAAGAGAATTCCAGAAAGAATGACAGAAACACCTGACGCTAGCTGAATGCCTATTATGTAGGAGGTATTTCTGCATTCCTCATGGTTAACCTTTGTAACAACAATATGCTTGAGTGACATAATCACTTATTGTCCAAAAGGGGAGGCCTTTTAACCGCTGAAATGCTAAACTAGGTGTGATTCAAAACAAAAGCAAAAATAATTCGTTAGAGCTATTTGTGAAAAAGCAGACCATAGAGTCACCACAAATAGCTTTTCCTTTATAGGTAATCACCTCATTTTAGGAATTTGTTTTATAACCAGGACCCCAACATTCCAGAGCTGTTAGTTTTTCACATTAATATTCACTCTTGGTTTGTGCCGCATTCTTAGTTAAGAGATAAGAGCAGTGTTATGCCCTAACCATCCATGCTCAGAAAATAGATTGCGTGTCTTGACAACATCTCCATCAAGTCCAGTCCTCCTAAGGAGGATGGGAGCTCCCAGCTCTGCTTTGACGCTTCTGCACATGCTGGTAGTTATCTACTGTGCTCCCTTTCTAATGCAGATACCAAGCCAGGGATTCCTTGACATACTCATATTAAGTTTACATCTTCTATCATTCCTTCGTCTGAGTCCAACCACTCTCTCCTAGGACATTCGCTCTGCTGCTTTAACTCACCATCAGTGCCTTCTCTCTCTCCCATAAGGCCTCTTTTCCAATGAAATTATTTTTCTTATATTTTTCTAGTTCGTAATAGCTGGTAGTGACTCTGGCTCCCTTTTCAGAGTCTGAGTTCCTTGGGTTTACCATGAAGCTGATGGAGGCGAATTAGGTCATATGATAAATTAATTTTGTGTGTTTTATTGTATTTCTTGTTTTTAAAAAGTAGTTCCTAAAAATACAGGAGCAGCAGATATACTTTGAAAACTGGTATAGCTCTTAGTAAAAAATGTATAGATCAGGAAAGAGATATGGACAGTGTAGTAAAAATGGGCATAATAGGAAAAATCAAGATTGTATATTTTTATTTTTTAAAACAAATTCATATTCACACACAGCCAAATATCAAACTGAATTGATATTTGAAATATAGATTCTAAGAATACAGTAGATATTTGGGGAATACTTGTTTTATATATTAACAATTCCTTTTTTTTATTGAAGAGTAATATCACATTGTATGACTGTGTCTTATTTTTGTGTATTCACACGTTTATTGATAGATATTGGTTTTGTTTATTCTTTGGAGACAGGGAATCACTGTGTAGCTTAGGCTGGCCTCCAACTCACAGTGATCCTCTTGCCTCAGCCTCTCAAGTTCTGGAATTACAAGGAGGCACTACCATGCCTGGTGACATTTTCAACTTTGGGATACTCTGACAAAAAGTGACAAGGATGTGAAGCAACTGGAACTCTTCATGTCCCTAGCTGTATACTTTTGTAGAATAGTTTAAGATGTTTTTCTTACCATGTTTTTTGTTAAAAGACTTTGTAACTGCATGCTTAGGTATATTCTCAAAAGAAATTATATATCCTTAAAAAGAGTTGCTTCACATCCTTGTCACTTTTATCTCTAGTCTTTTCAATGTGAGTCTCTCTTGTGAATGTATAGTGATATTTGCGATTTTAATTGGCATTTTCCTAATACTGTTCAGATTCTTTTCGTGTGGTTAAACATTCATGCATCTTCTTTTGGTGATATGTCTATTTAAATATTTTGTCATTTTAACATTTTGTTTGCTTCCCTGTTGAATCATAAGAGTTTTTAGTATCTTCTAGTTATAAGTTATTTGTCAGATATATTTCCTGTGAATAGTTTCTCCCAGTCTGTAGCTTGTCTTTTCATTGACATTCCTTTTTAATATTTTCTGATTAATTAGAAGTTCTTTATTTTGGTGAAAAAGTCACTATGTAGTAAACCCTAAGAAATACCTATCAATCCTAGTGATGTGCTGATACTGTACTATGTTTTTCTAAAAGCTTTATAGTTTTTACTTTACTATTATATACTGGTTTAATATTATACTGGTTTTATACTTTCAATTAATAAGCAACTTGATAAGCTAAGACTATGCAAACATCCCGTTTGTCATCAATTTTTCCCTAGTAGATATAGCATCCATTGATGTTTCTTGCCTCAATTAATTTTTTATGATGGTTTAAAAATAGCAGATTTTCAATTCTACGGCATTTATCAGTTGATTCTGTAAGAAGAATCCCTCTATTCTAATTAAACATGGAACAATGTATTCCTGCTTTTATTCAAGAAGCTATAATACATTCTTTGCATTCATTTTGACTCTCAGGTTGTTCCAGATACGGTCAGAGGGTGTGTCTTCAAGCTGAGTTCTGATTTGTTTTGAAATACCTCTTATTGTGTTTGAAAACAATTTCTTCACTGTATGACCTGATGAGATGTCTCAAGCTCATCTTATTTTCTTCCCACTTCAAATTTGGAATCAATTCCTCCAAAGGTTCCTGGTTCCTAGTTCCTTCTAAAATAAATGCTAATAATACCTGGATGTTGAGTATGCTCATTGCAGCTGGCATGGTATTAAATGGAGGCTTTCAGCAAGCAGAATATGAAATTCTAGTAATTCTTATTCCTTTATTTTTATTAGTACCTGTTTGTAGTTCATTCTGCTTACATTCCTAGGGTAGAATAAATACATGTACACAGCATATTTACTGCCTCTTTTCATCCCTTTTTCTCCCCTCCTTCATCTCTTGATCCCCTTGCCATTGGAATAAGATCGACTCCCTACTTCTTATTGTCTATCTTTTCTTTTGCTTTTTAGTACTTTGGTTTCTCATGTAAGAGAAACCATGAGATATTTAAGCTCATGTGTCTGATTTATTTCCCTTAACATTATGGTCCCAAGGTGAATCCATTTTCCTACAAATGATACAAGTTTGTCTTTTCATGGCAGAGAAATACTCCATTGTGTATAGATACCACAGTTTCTTTATCCATTCATCTGTTGAGAGACATATAGGCCACTTCCAAGATTTATCTATTATGGATTGTACTGCTATCAGCATGGGTATGCATGTATCACTATCACTGTATTACGATGTCTTTAGGAAGATACCTAAAAGGGGAATAGCTGGATCAAATGGAATTTTTAGTTTTAGTTTTTTGAACAATCTCCATACTGATTTCCATAGTAGTGTACTTTCCCACCAACAAGATAGAAGAGGTTATTTTTCCCCCAATCCTAGCCAGAAGTGGCTATTGTTTTCCTGACGATGCCAATCCTTTTGGGCTAAAATGGAATCTCAGTGTTGTTTTAATTTGCATTTCTCTAATGCCCAGTGATATTGGATATTTTTTCATGGACTAATTGGTTATTTGTACTTCTTCTGTAAAATGTCTGTTCATTTCACTTGCTCATTTTCTGATTAGGCCTTCTGTTTTGGGGGGTGTAATTTTTTGGAATTCTTTATATATGGTAAATATTAATACTCTGAGAAATAACTTGCAAAATATTTTCCATTTTCTATACGTTGTCTTTTCAGTCCATTGGTCATTTCTTTTGCTGTGTACCAGACTTTTAATTTGATGTGATCCAATTTGTTGATTCTTGGTACTGTTTTCTATGCAACTGGGGTTCTGTTCTGAAAGTCCTTGCCTACGCATATGACTTCAAAGTTTTACCTCTTTTATCTTCCAACATGGTGTTTTGTTTTAACATTTCGTTCTTTGATCCATTTTGATTTTAGTTTAGTACATGGTGAGAAATGGGTCTAAATGCAATCTTCTACATGTGGATAATAGTTCTTCAGCACCAGTTATTAAAGAGGATATCTTTCCTCCAGCGTGAATTTTTGGCTTTCTTGTCAAAGATCCAATAGTTGAATGTACTTGAAGATGTTCCTGTATCTATCCTCTGTTTGTCCCATTAACCTCATGCCTGTTTTTGTGTTAGTATGATGTTGTTATTTTTATATCACTATAGTTTTGTAGTATAATTTGAAGTCCAGGATTGTGATGTCTCCCACTTTGTTCTTGTTAGCTAGAGCTGTTTTCACCATTTGGGGTCTCTTCTGGTTGTGTATGAATCTTAGAATTCTTCAGTTCTGTAAAGTGCTGTCAGCATTTTGATTGGAATTGCATTAAATCTGTGTATCAATTTTGGAAGTGTGGACATTTTGCCTATTTGATTCTGCCAATCCAAGAAGTGGGGATATCTTTCCATTTTCTTATGTCCTCTTTGATTTCCTTTTTCAGAGCTCTTGTTTTCATTCTAGAGGTCTTTAATTTTCATAGTTAGGCTAATTCCTAGATATTTATTGTTTTCTTGGTGCTATTATGAATCATAGTATTCTTTTCCTAATTTCTTTCTCAGTAGATTCATTATTAGTGAACAAGAATGCTATTGATTTTTGTGCTTATTTTTCCTGTCCGTCTACATTACTGAATTTGGTTATTAATTCTAAGAGTCTTTTGGTGAATTTTTGGGGATCTTCTATATAGAGGATCATACCATCTACAAATAATGATAATTTGACTTCTATCTTTCCTATGCACGTCTGTTTTATTTCTATTCACTTAATTACTCTTGATGTTTTGAGTAATGTGTTAAACAGCAGTAGTGATAGCAGACATCCTTCCTGACTTTAAAGGGTTAAGTTTTTAGTTTTTCCCCCATTTAATATGATGTTGGCAGTTGTTTTACTATGTATGGCTTTTATCAGATTGAGATAAGATCTGTATGTAGCTATCATCATCAGTGTTCTTTTACCATGAAACTATGTTGGATTTTGTCAAAGGCTTTTTGTGTGTTTATTGAGATGATCATGTGATTTTTGTCTTTGTTCTGTTTATGGGGTGCATTACACTTACTGCTTTATTCATGTTGGAATACCCTTGTACCCTTGGGATGAAGCTTACTTGGTAATGATTCATTGTATTTTGTTTGGTAATATTTTATTGAGGATTTTTTGCATCCGTAAAGTTGGACCCTTATCTGGTTTTGGAATCAGGGTTTTAGTGGCTTGCAGGAATGATTTGGGAATACACCTTACGTTTTACTTTTGTTAAAGACCTTGAGGACTATTGGTGATAGATCTCCCTAAGTTTTGTGGAAGTCAAGAGTGAATCCATCCAGACCTGAGCTTTTCTAGAGTGGTAGGTTTTTTTTATTACTGCTTCAATTTTATTGCCTTATTGGATTACTTAGGGTTTTTAAATCTTCTTGGTTCAATTTTTTAAAATCATATATATATATTTGGGAATGTATCAATTTCTTCTGTATTCTCAAATTTATTGGCATACAGGTTTGTGAAGTAGTTGATGTAATTGCCAAAATTGCAGGAACATTTTTGATTTTGGCAATGTCCACTGTGATTTCATCTTTCTTCATTTCTAATTGCATTGATTTAACTCTTTTACTTTTTATAAAATTACCCTCTGTAATTATATAAGTAACTTCAAGCCAATCTCACATGGCTCTAATATTTGTCCTTTTCTCATCTTCCACTTAAACTGACATCTTTCATAGCCATAGAAAAATTACCAAAACTAAGAGATCCATATTGGGCATATAGTATTAAACAAATTATAGATTATTTTCATGAGTTTATCCATTATTGTCTGTTTTCTTTTCTGTGATCCATTGTAGAATTCCATGTTGTATTTAACCATTGTATTCCTCCATTTGTATTTTTTCCAATCTTTGACAACTCACTGTCTTTTCTTGGCAGTTGTAAAGGATACTAGTCACTTGTAGCACATTTCTGAATTTGGGCTCTTCTGGTATTTCCCAGTGAATAGATTCAGGCTATGCATTACTAGAAAGGATACCACAGAGATGATGTCCCTTCTCTGTGTCATATAGAGGATGTGTAGTGACAATATCTCACATTACTAGTGATGTTAAATTCAACAATTTAGTTAAGGTGATATCTGCCACAGTTTTCCACGCTAGAGTTACTGTTTTTCCTGTTATATTAATAAATATCTGGAGAAACGTATTTTGAATGTGATGCAAATAGCACGTTTCTGCTTAAACTCCTGTACAAAACTTAGAAATCATTGGTAGATTTTTGCCTGTGGCAGTTGTGGGGTCCTGGTGATCTTGTTTTTTAACTTCCCTCAATCTTTGTACATATTTTAATGGAAATCTTTCCATAAAAGCTGTTCCCAATATATTCAGTCATTTATGGAATCAACGTAGACTCCTAGAAATATATTTTTGTTATTGCAAATATTTTAATGTTCAAGGTATTTCAGTTTTGTTCTTCGGGAGTTCTTTCATGCTGATCTTGGTGAACATTTTATGTGAAGTCTTTAAAACAATTTGGTTGTTTCTGTTTTCTGATATTTCTTTACTGCCTGGCACTACATGTGCTCCAGGCTTCTGCTGTAATTTTTTCCTGCCCCACTCATCAGAAGCAAATAAACCGTTCCAAAATGGGCTTCCTGTTCCACATTCACATCAAGAGTTCCACATTCTTCTTACCCTTTTCAGCACTTGCATGCTGCTGCTGTTTTTCTGTTTTGGGGTTTTTTATTTGTTTGCTATGATGATGAAGATAGAATAATAACTTTTTTCCCCTTTAAAAATTAATTTGTTTTTGTACTCAGTTTTGAGCCTTTTTTTATATTCTGAGTATATATTCTGAATATATATTCTTGGTCAGAAATATGATTTGCATATATTTTCTCTCAGTCCCTAGGCTGTGTTTACTTTCTTAATATGGTATTGTTGTCAAAGTATTTTACTTGCTTGTAGTCATATTAAATAAAAGTAATTAATACTTTTATTAAATAAAAAGTACTTAATACTGTTATTTAATATGGCTCTTGTGATGTAGGTTCCTCAGTTTGTTGGCCTCCATATCAGTCATCTACAGACATATCCAAAATTATTCTTTACTAATCTGCTGGATGTTTCTTATTCTAGTTGACACATCACAGTTAATGGTAGCGACACATTCTTTGCATACTTAACAAATAGACATGTTTCCTCATACCACACTTAATCTCCAAATACAATAGGGAGTTCATAATTACATGATACAACTATCCTGTTTACAAATGGAACACACTAATTCTCTCCTTAGAATGGAAAGCAAAATTTTTCTTTGATGTTTTCTCCTCTGATATTCTATAACTTAAATTTTTTTAAAACAAAACAATGTATAACTTAAATATTATAATGTAGATTTAACAATACTTAAGTACCATTATTGAGTTAATAGATGTTATATTACAAAGAAAGAAAACAAAGACACACCAAAACTTTAGTTAACAAGCATAATTCATTCCAGGAACACACTATTAATCTAAATCACTTATATATCAAAGTGAATTTTCCTATAACAAATAATGGAAACTCAGAAAATTCATTCCACAACTGAAAAATACTCATATAAAACACTGATTACAACAGTGTTTAATTACACTGTAATTACACTGTACACACTGTAATTACAACACTGTAATGTAACACTGATTGCAACATTGTAGTACAACACTGTAATGTAACATAAAAATAATGAAGAAAATATAAAAGAAAAATAAACAACCTACACTTACCTTTGAAAACAGTGGGTGGTATGAGGGAGTCAAGAGAAAGGAGGGTTATCATGTAGAATGACTTTCAGCCTCTCTGATGGAATTGCTGCTATCTATGGACTCAATGAAATCTTTTTCTTTTTGTGCAACTTTAACAAAGAACTTATCTAACGACACTCGCATTTGCCTCCTTTTGAGGATTTTGCAAAAATGTGGCATTGTATTGTTATTGAACAGATTCATCACTCACACTGCTACAGCCTCATTTGGTAGCTCTTAGGCTGTAATTCCTGCTTTTTTTCATCCCATCAAGGCTGTAAGACTATAGTTAGTGCCACACACAATGGCAGTGGGTCTTCCTTCTCCAGTTTGCTGGCCTCTGTATCAGTCATCTACGGACACACCCAGGACTGTGCTTTACTAATTTGGTGGGTGTTTCACAGTCCAGTCACGTTTCTTACTCCAATCATCAATATTACTATCAATATTGTTTGTCACAATTAATAAATTAGCTTTGGGAGATCTTTCATCTTGACATTAAAGTCAGTAAAAAGGGATTTTTGTTCTTTATGCAATGCTATGTGTTATAAAGGTATTTTATAATTTTTCATTGCTTTTAAAGTTAATAATTTAATGCATTTCTGAATGTTTATTGTTGCTATTGTGAACTGAGGGTTCTCTTCCATTTTAACCTTCTAACTTTTTATTATATAAAGAGTATTCATTTTACTTAACAGCATATATTTACTATATTGAGTAATTCTTTTTTATCATTTGAGTTATTTTTATTATTGACTCCTGAGGCATTTCTAGATATTCACAATCATAATATTCACAAATAGAAATTGTTTTATATTTTCCTTTCTCATCTGAAATTGAATTTAACACCTTCAGTTCAATGGTAAATAGTACTGTAATAGTGAATATTGGATAGCTTTGCCTTCTTATGGATCTTAATAGACATGTCTGCTTTTTCCACATGAAGTAAGATACTCTTATTGTGGGAAGAATTAATCTATTAATCTAATAAATCTAATCTATTTGCTCTTTATCAAGTTTTTTTTTCAGGAATGGGGGTATTAAATTTTTGAATTTTGTCAAAGCTTTTTAATATCCAAGTAAAAGTTTTATTTTGGATATTGTTTTTTATCTGTTTTAGAATTTTCCTAAATTTCTTTCAAAGTTTTTTTAAAATTTCTCTTGAAATTTATATCTCTTATATATTTTAACACTGATGGAATTGTCAGTTCTTTTTCTCTTTTTTTTGTGTATAAATTCTAAAATTTGCCTTGTAGCTGGGTCTGTTTCTATTAATTTTTTTCTAGAGTCTAGGTCATATTTTGATATTTCTGTATTTCTATGCTGGACATTATAAATACCTGCAGGGGAAACTTTGCACTCTGTCTTTCCCCTCTAGAGAATGCTGAGTGTTGTCCTAGCTTGCAGTTAAGTTTCTCACCTTGGTTCTCTAGAGGCTTAGTTTTAGGATTTGTTGGAGTGATTCCTTAGTCTCCCGGCAGTTGGGGTTACTTAGAGCAGAGCGGGGATTGTTGCATGCAGCTGAGTTAGTTAGAAATATTATAGGCAGTGAGACAGGGTTGGGTCCTCAAAGGAGCTAGGTAACTTGCAACTGTGGGGGAGACAGACACCTCCTGCTGTGGGCCAGGCCTCAAGTTAAAAAGATCAAGCAAATGCATCCATATCCTAAGGACTGACATTCTAAATAGTCTCCTATCACCCTGAGGAAGCCTGGAGTCGCCATTCCAAACCCCTAGGGAAGAGTTACAGCTCTCTAACAAGGCCTGCTTTCTATGTGACTTTCTTCCGCATTTGTCCCCAATTTAATCAATTTTACCTAAACTACTAATCTTACTGGCTAACTATAGTTATGTTCCACCTGATGCCCAACTGCCTTGTGAGTACCCAGTTTTCCCCACCCTGGACCTACCTTGCCCCATGATTTTGCTCTCTAAAAATCCCTGGAAAAAGACAGAGTCCTTGGCAACCCGCTCAGGACCCTTCTGATTTTCTGAGGCGGAAGCTTTCTCTTAATAAATATATTCTGCCCTTAACCTCCATTGTTTCTAAAATCCATTCTTCGAAGGTTCATAGTGTAGTCATGGAATGCGATTTTTACTCCTCAAGCAGCTAGGGGTTGAACAGAATGGCTGGGACATCGGGGCAGCTCTGAAGCTTCTGGTCAGCCCTTTCAGCCTTCTGGGTTTTGTTTGGGCTCTTTGTAGACTTGCTGTAAAAATGTGTATTTGGGAGCTATCCAAAGATTTTCAAAAAAATTTTACACAGATTTTCAGACTCCCCACTTCTTGTCTCCCTTTTTTCAGGGAATTTCTTCCTTGATTTATAGGCTTCCTCCCACCCATACTCTGACATCTGGGTCTCAGTCCATCAGGACCGCCATTTTCTGCGTGAGTTCTAGTCCTTCCTCTGGGAAGATAGATGGTCCTCTTGGGAACACGCTATAGGCATAGAGATCTTAGCTTTGTTTCCTTCTTACGAGAGATGGATTCTTTCCAGTTTCTGTTTACTTTTGGCAACTCTCCAATACATTCAAACACATGAGAAAATATTTCCCTTCAATTTTTTTAGTTGTTATTGGCAGGAAGTTTAGTCTGATACAAATAACTCTTGCATCACTTGAACCAAGAAGACCAGAAGCAAGACTAATGTCAGCAGAATTCATTCCAAACTATACGCTCTTTCCTTTTATCACACTGTTCTACCCTCTCTTACTATTCTTGTTAGACATGAGAAAGCAGTTTTATCAATTTCTTGTTATTTTTCAAAGCTCAGTTACCGGGAAATACCTTGTGGTCTTTTTCTTGGAGTATGTGAAAATGTTATGAGTTGAATGAGCTGAATTTTAATGGTGGCAAAGCAACCACTTTGAATATTTCCTTGTAGGCCAGTCAGCCTCACGGACCTGATGGTGATTTTTCTGACCCCAGAGAGCCTATCCAAGGCTATCCTATGCAGAGTCGTACCCAAAAAAGCGTTATCTCACATGTCTAAAAAGGCTCAAGATATTTAATATTGAACCCAAAGTTATTTTCAAAATGTTGGGCTCTCAGAGATTCTACTTGCTATTAGACTTCACCTCGCTGTCCTTCTGCACACATAGTAAATCTGAACATTTGAAAAGTATGTGATAAAGTATGAGAAAGCATTCATTCTATTAAAAGTTACTGTCTTATTGTTTCAAATAACCCAGCTTATTGGTCTCAGAGGCAAAACATCAGATTTATTCATGATTCTTTCTTATACTATTTCAAACGCAAAAGTGGTGAACTTAATTTTAGCAGTTGTCTTCAGAGTTATTTCATATCCGAGGTGAAGAGATGCTCTCATCTGCAGCCTCGTTAAGTTGTAAAGTGCTTGGTATGAGTCATGCAATAGGAAGATTATAAAGGCATATTTTTTGAGAATACTCAGTATATGAGAGTTTAACTAAGCATCATCTCCTTAATACTGGCTTTGTATAAATTGTCTTCTAATATATGAAATAAAATGTAATCTAAAAGAATGAGCTTTTCCAAAATTCTACCTGGAGTTTTAGGGAAGTGTTAGGGTTTACTAAAATCAGTATAAATCAGTTGTGTTAAATAACAAGTTTGTCAAGGAGGAGAAAAGATTAGACAAGATGAATTTTGTCAAGATCCCTCATGAATTATGACCCTGTCTTACATCTGCAAAATTATTTACATACTTTCATGACATTAAAATTGACTGTAGTTGTTTTTAACCATAATTTTATTTTGTCCTCCTTCTCATTCCTAGCAGTTAAAATTTAAGTGGTACATTTCATAGTGCAGGACCACACTCTATCATATTATTTCAGCCAGTGATTAATATTTTATGGAGTGATGATTTAAGAACCTCAGTACTGGTTCATATGTGTAGAATAAACTAATAAAGGTGTAAATAGTTGGAAAGAAAAAGAAGCATAGATAACAACATAGTAATGTGGGTGCTAGCTGGTAATGCCTTGAAGCAGTGTCATTCTTTTAGAATATAAAAGAAATAATATTAAAGAACATCTAATTTAATTTGGCAACTGGGTGAAAATGGCTGTGGGGATTGGTGCAGAAGGTGCTAATTTGGGAGAAAGTTAGCTGTTGAATAAGAGTAAGAGAGCTAAGAAGAAATACAATTTGAGATAAAGGATAATAGTGTAGATTTGTGGCCAAGGACAGAAATGACTATTTGGCATTCATTCTCATAGAGGTGATAGATGAAATGTGAAGAGTGGGTAAGACAGGATTAGCCATCATCAGTAATAGAGAAGATGCTGTTATGCTAATTCTGGGGCACAGATTTATAGAAACATTTAGTCTTAAAGTGTTTTAATATGACTTATGTCCTGGAGTGCATTTCTGTATTAGAAATTGGCCTCCTTTCTCTAGCAGTTTGCAACTCATGTATATTAACCATAGCGTAGTCTTTCAAATTTAAAAAGAAAAGCAATAACTACTCCTTTGGATTATCTCTACTCCTTGCTTATTACCAAGCTGTGGAAACATATGAAGCAAATGCTAAGCAGGCTTAATATGAGAGCTTTGGTTAATGCAGCATCTCTCTCATGAATTTTTCAGTGATCATTTTTCTTTAATTTTATTACTGATGGTCACATTTGTTTACAACAGGAACATCTTACTTTTCAGTGTACCAACTCTGTTGTCACTTACATTTTATGACTAGAAAAAAACAAAGTTTTGCATTGCTTTATTTTATTTAAGAGGGCTTTTTGCTCATTCTACACATTTATCAATAAACACGGAGTTTTGTCATCATCTCCTGCCTTTCCTGGTGGAAATCTGGAACTCTGCAACACATTTATCCTTCAGATGTGTTGCATAATGCTCTGGGACTATAACACATTTGGATGTATTTACCTATTAAGTGAATTTGTTGTCAACATTAAAAGAAGAAAGGAAATCTCATACACTTGAATCTGGATTTCTGCCTGCTCTTGAAGAACTGGAAAATCCGGTGACACTGGTAGTAAGTAGCTACCACTTAGCACAAAGATATTTGTCATCTCAGTTTCTGTGGGTCAGGAATTCAGGTGTGGCTCACCGATGTCCTCCTTCTCCAGGTGTCACAGAGGGGTGCTGGTGACCTCTGTTGGGCTGGGGTAAGGGCAGCTCCTCTTAGGGAAGTTTCCTTAGAGCAAAAAATGAGAAGAGCCCAAGAGAAGGCTCCAGGACAGATGTCATAGTGTCACCAGCTCATCACTTCACTTTCGCTGTGCAGAAAGTAGATCACTAGGTGTAGCCCACACCGAGGGGGAGAGGATCACCCAAGGGAGGGAATAGCACTGGAATCTGTGTAAAAATGGTTCATGCCTTAGCACTTCTAAGCATGCACAGCACAAATACTGTTGGAGCTGAACTTGGGCCCCTTCGAAATAGCTCGTGAACTCTTAGATTCAGAGCCCTAGTCCTAGTCTGTCTAGTTGCCCTAACAGATTCCTGTTTTGTGCTGGGATTCTGTATACAACCAACTTTGTCTCTTGTGAGTTTGTCTCTGTTTAATGTCATTGTTACTGTCTTTCCTCTAGAAATGCCCAACCCATAATGATGTCAATACATTACATGTGAAAGATTTAATTCAGACCAGTTTAACATATACCATTGTGGTTTTTTGGAACTTCTCTAGGAATTTTCTAAATTTTTGTTTAAGTTGTATTAACATGGGTACTGCAGTGTAAAAAAAAAGTTGTTTAAAAGTCTATGTTAATATTTAACCTACTTTGTTCCTATTCTTAGGATATGTATATTAAATGGTATATAAAAATTCTGTTTGGTAGATACTAGAACTTCTTTTCTTAGAAAATAGAATACCAGTTATAAAATATGTGTATTCTGTATAAACATACTATGTATGGAATATAGTATTAGGCAGTTGCATACTATTTTGTATTCAGACTTTTATTGTGACTCTACATAATACCCTACATCAGTATGAAGTATATCTGTTAGTCCCAAGGGAAAGGTAGCATGTTACTATTTTATCTAATCTAAACAATAATAAATTTTTTTGTGCTTCTAAACACATATTTGTAACTTTTTTATTATGAATTTCTGTTGTATAATATTTTTTTTTCACAAGAAGCCTTATGAGTTCATCTGAAATTTTGCCTAATCTAGCATTATTTGTATTGTGGTATAACTAACAAATATTTAGGTTTACTTTTAGTGTAACCTTGAAATAATTCATTAATATTCTATAAGATCACTGCGTCAAATTATACAAGCTATTTTGAAATTCTAACTTGTACTTTTAGTTACATAGGTAAAAAAGGGGGCATTTCCAGACTTTAATTAACTTGCCCAACATTTTACAGTCATTTAAAGATACCCTGACTCTTTTTCTTGGTAGCAGCCTCTTAACATAAGCTAACACAGTGATGGCGAACTTTTTAGAGCTTTCAGTGATAACAACGGGCCCACTGCAGCACACGTGCCGTATGTTCGCCATGACTGAGCCCTCACTAACGCCCCTGTTAGTTCCTGCCACACCTGAGGCTATGAAAAACCCTGCCCAGAAAGACGGTAGCTTTTCTTTGGCTAGAAATTTTTGCAGTCTCTGCCTCCCATTGTCGCTGCTTCTCAGTGTTATCCCTTGTTTCTTATCCTGCTGCTGTATTTGCTCAGATCAACCCCCAGCCCCCCACATTCTCTTTTAGGACAGATGCTCAGGCCTCATGGGCTCTGTGCTAGATTTATTTAAGGGGCATCACTCACAAATGTGTCAACATGAAAGGTTTCACAGCCAAATATCCGTGCAATGCTCCTAGCTACATAGTGGCGTCACCTTTGCTTGTTAGGATGTATCAGTGTTGGGATGGTTTGTGTGAGTCTACTTGCTCTCCACATCCTTTTCTTATCTGTAACTTTAACCTAGAATTTAGGATTAGTCCTCAAGATTCCTATCACCTTGCCCTTTCTTCTCTGAGATAGAAGAGAAAAAAAATCAGAAAGATATTTGTGATCTTTCTAATACTATGTTGAGAATCTAATTTCTTGCCATTAGAAAAATAATAGCAATAAGCAATAACATTTTAATGATACTGTGAGCATCACCTAATAACTAGTATGACTGGCTTTCAATTGCTAATTGTATTTCATTTAATGTAAATAAGGTTCTGATTTTTAGTAATGCCCTTTGTTAATCTATGTAACTTTTTGTTATAAGAATATTTTTCTCTAATTAAAGCAGGTCCCCAAAACTTTTTGTTAGCCTAATTGAATTATGGTGTGGGGCTTTTTTTTTTGGTACTGGGGATCGAACTCATGACCTCAGCTTGCCCGGCAGGCACGTATGCCACTGAGCTAAATCCCCAGTCCTATGGTGTATTCTTGAATGTAATTAAACTGTGTAACCTTAGAAAACGCCTCCACTTTAGTTTCACATGGAATCAGACTGCGGTTTCTGCTCTAGTTAGCGACAATGAGTGAATGGCTCCCACATGTGATCTGACAGACCCTGGAGTTGCCTGTGAGAGGGCTGCAGCAGGCTGGTAAATGGAGGAGGATGGTTTTGGGTGCTGTGTTGGGAATAGGCACCAGCTGCTACCAGGCGGTGATTTCTGGTGGGTTGGTTCCTATCGTCTTGCTAAATTTGGTCCTCTTTCTCCCTTCTCACTTTTGCTAGGCTGCCAACTTACATCCCCAAAGTCCTTCAAATTAAAACGCAGATGATGATACTTCCAAGAAATTTTCTGTATTTTTTTTTTTGTGCAAAGATCCATGAGTACTTATGCTTGAATTATGGAATGCTCTGCACGCACATCACAGATGCCCAGGAATGTTCCTAAAATAGCATTTGAGAGTCATAAACACATGTTTTCACTTCCTAGAAGGAGGTAATAACCCCAAATTCTGGAGCTATCCACATATTTCATTTCCTCAGGAGAATGAATGCAGGAAGGGTCTGGAAGATGACTGTAGAATCTGGAAATTCTTGGAGATATTTGGAATGTGAGACATTTAAGGAACATATTGAGTTTTCTTTATGGTTGGAGATGAGCTTGATTACCCATGATAATGATCGTCAACTTCTCTCTTTAACCCTCTTCTCTTTACCTAATTTTATTCAGTTCTATTGCTTAGAACTCCTCTAATTGAAGTAGCATTTTCCTGGCTCTTTTGAGATTTTGCTCTATCCCCCACGGTCAGCTTGGGTATATAGTTTTGGAATACTCCATACCCAGATCTTCTTGATCCATTGAAATATCAAAGAATTATCAAATAATTAAAAGTATGCTATTCTCACTACTCAATGCTTGGAGGCAGATTAGTAGACAAAATAAAAAAAAATATGATCGAATCATTTCTCTCCAGGTACTAATTTCAGAGGCAAAATAAATTACCATGAAATGAGAATGAACAATCAAGGCAGCTGATAATTAAATGGAGCTAATATTGCTGTTTTGGGGCAGCAGTTATTGTTAGTGTTTGTATCTGCTGCAATTCTAGCAAGTGCCAGCTAGCATTGTTTCAGGACAGTCATCCCCCTCATCCATAAAGATGCTTTCCAAAACCTCCAGTTCAGATATTCCTGAGCCCTACTTGACTGTGCTTTCTTCCACACACGTGAACCTCTCAGATAAAGTCAATTCATTATGGTGCATTGTAAGAGATCAACAACAGCCAATCATAAAATAGAGTAACTATAACACTGAGCATAACAAGAGTTACGTGAATGTACTCTCTGCCTTTCTCTCAGGAGATTTTACTGACTGGTTGACTACAGGTAACTAAAACCATGGATAAGAGGACCGCTGTGGTGATGTACACTTTTCTTACCTTGCCCATTTCATCTTTACAGCAGCTATATTGTCACCATTCTTCTATAGAAAAAGAAACAGGCTCAAAGACATTGAGTTCCTTGTCCATTAACACCAGCCTTGAGTTCTGAATCACATTAAGTCTGGACTCTTGATTACTACATTTCACTGCCAATCTGAGTTGTCCAAATGGGGGGTTGGAAGGTAGTGGACTCTGTGGTTAGGAATGCAGTTCTTTCTGTGATGGCAGAGAAGATATCAGTTAGAATACAAATGAGACCTCTAATGAAATAACAAGGTAGAATAAATACAACAAATGAGGTGAATGATTTTTTGCATTTTGCAAGCAGCTTTATATGCATTATTATCAATATAAATGTATTGTAAGTTATAATGTTGTTACATGTATTAGTATGCTCATCAGAAAGACTGAGGAAATCCAAGAGACACTAAATGACTTACATTATATTGAAACAGTCGGGACAGATCTAGGAATTGAACTCTCAATTTCCCAGGTCCCTTTCCATCAAAATTCTTTGTTGTTTTCAGAATGGGGAGATCTAATAAAAAAGGATGTTTTAATATAATTGTTAATTGCAATTTTTAAATCTATAATAATGATCTATGCTTGTCAAAGGAATGTTGAATGAGAAATCAACATCAGTTAATTGTAGATGAAAACTTGATTGAAATTTATTTTGCATTTTTAGTGATCTTTAAATGCTTTTGGGATTAAACTTGTTTGAACGTCTCTTAATTGTTCAATGACATTCTGCTTCAAGAGCACTTGTGGAGGAATTCAAACCTACTCATGGGACACCTGGTGGCCACTGCTTAATAAGAGTGACAGGCAGCTTTAGCTTGTTGAGGTCAGTTAGTTCTTGCATGTTAACTGTTTGCTGAAAACACCCTCTTCCTTGGCCTTAGGATTGCAGAGAGAACATAGCTCAGTCACATGCTGATCTCTTGGTGATCACACCCCTGTCCTAAAGAGTAAGGACAGGGTGAGGAAACATTCAGGAATAAACATGAGGTGGCATAGTAAGACATCTCAGTGACAAATTCAGGCAGGATGCACTTCCAGAAAGATGAAAAGGAGTCCGAGAATGTACACAGGGCAACCTTCGAGTTCTCTACTCTGGTTGTGAGGGCATTTTATTCCTTTGAGGATGATGTATGATTTCTTCCCACTCACCTCTTAGTTGTTCCCACTCTTTGATATCCATAGGGCGGTCTGTCCCTCTGATGAATGGAGCCCTGCACAGCTCTGGGCAGACAAACTGGCTGCCTGAAGGGCTGCCATCCCTGCTGTGCTTCTCCGTGGCCATTGCCACACATGACTGACACTCAGAAAATGATCCTCCTTACATCCTTTCTGGAAGCAGGCACAGTGTAATGATTAATACATCACAACATGTTTAAAACATTGATGGTCATCTTGCAAACAAGTGAGTAAGTACAGACTGCTTCGGAGGCAAACCTGACTTCCACATCACTGTGGCCATTGGGGGGATGAAAGAGCGTTGTGGTAATGTAAGAACAGCGTGTGTTTTGTTCTGGATACACAAAATTAAAAACCAGACTGCATTATTTAGATCTTTGAAACACTAGATCATTCACTGTTACTTTTTGGTTTGAAAACCCTTAGATGATTTATATTATACTTTTCTATCTGTTCAAACTGCTAACCTTACATTTACCGAGTGAATTCCATCTCACAAGGTCTTAAATGTGATATATTGCACATATGACCGTTCTCTAGATCCCCGGAAAGCCATACCTCTTTTTCCTAGGAAATATTACCTGGGGAGACACTGAGAGTGTGGCATGGTTGGTCAGTCAGTCTGCAATAGCATAATAGTTCTAAGACACCCGCAGAATCACTAGCATATTAAATCACGAGCACAAAGGCATTGGCCAACTGCCCATTGTTAGCCACAGCTTACCACTTCACTGATTCCTTGTTCCTTATATATGAACAAAATCTTAGCTTAATGTCAAATCTATAGCACCTCTTTAATAGAAGCTAAGACATTAAGCTTCAGTACCATAGGAAGGCAGATGCTGAGGTCCAGGGAGGATGTATAAGCAACACAACTCCAAATAGCAGACATTTTGAACTAGTCTAAATTAAATACTATCAATTAGTCTGGGTCTGCAGTTACAGAGAGATTTCCGTAAGAACTGAAACTGCACAAATAGCACATGACTGGCCACTCCATGCAGCTTTATCGAGAGACACAGTGTATACTCTTGTTACAGGTGAATTCAGCACCGTGCACACTCATCAGGTCTAGATCTTGGGGCTGCCCAGGGACACAAGCCTTGTTTCCCATCTGCTGGAAAGAAATTCATAAAAAGGGCTGCTTAGCTACTCACCTGGCTGCAGAGTTACTGAGGGATGGAGAAGTGTTTTTGGACCTGGGAAAGTTATCGCTGGCACCTTTTATTTCTCTTGTCACAAAAGCATGTTTCTGAATGTCTTTTGCATATCCATCAGGAACATTTAATGGCAGTATCAGTGAAGCTAAAGGTTATATTATTAAAGCAACAATAATCTACCTTGGCAGTATTATAACCCATGCTTCAGGAGTCTAAACTACGTTTTATGAATATGTTACTTATGTAGCCAACACTCTACTAGATGGGTCAGATAATTTGATGGGTGTTACAGATGCAAAGATGAATAGAATACCCATTCTCTACCCTTTAAAACTTCAGAGTCTCCTAAATGAATATTTGGAATACAAAGAGTGCCTGGTGAGCGCTGCTCACCTGCTGGCCATCTGGGAAAGACTTAGTGTCCTCATCTGTAAAAGGACTCTATATAGAAGTCTCTTAGTTCTTCAGATCTGATATTTCCTGATTCTTTCTGATGTATTATCAATAAATACCATAGTTTTTAGGAATTTAGACAGTTTCATTGGCTAAATAGCATCATTTTGTCAGTTTATCAGTGCGTATATTCTTCTCCACACTTTGCCAAATACAGTGGTACTGTGATTCATGAATTTAATTATTTCCATGATTCTGGTTCCAGACTGAGTTGGGTGAGAACCAAATCAAATTTCCCTATAAGGTCAACATTGAACTGAAACACTGAATTTAATGGTTCTCATCCAATTTGGTTTGCAACCAGAATTGTGGAAAGAATTAAGTTTGTGAACCAAGGTATCATGCCGCTAGACCAACAATCCGTTTAGTAGCCCAATATGTTTAGGCATTGAAACCTAAAATGTCAAGCTGTTTTCTGACATGGGCAAATATTACTGAGCAAGAAGAAACATGTAAGTCAGTTACATTAAAATGTTTTAGGTATTGCTAGAATCCATTTGAGTTCATGCTGTAGTGGAAGCATCTTCTCAATGGTAATTTTAGATGCTGTTCCAGTGTGCTACAAACATGTAAAACCTCAAAGAGAACCCAGGTATGACCACAGACTGAGAGTATATGTTATAAGTAGGATAAATCGTTAACAGAAAAATCATCATCAAATTATCATTCCCATTTATGATAGTACGTGATAAATCCAACACAGCTTTGTATGGAGAGGTGGGGTGGGGGTGGGGAAACATGGTCCACATCTTCAAGGAGAAAGGAAACAAACTGTATGTCTCTAGATTGCATTCTTGGTCATTTCCTTGATATTTCTCTCTGCCTAAGGAATTATTCCGTTCTCTGGAAAATTTATTTATCTACTATGTTTTGAAAATTCTATCTGCTTTTGACTCTGGGTGAAATATATTTTGTAACTTAGAATATCTATGATCCTGAACTTCACATCTAGTTCCTATGAACCTCAATGCACTCACCTATAAAATGGGGTAATACTTTCTCACTAACTTTTTGTGAGAATGTAATGATCGTGTACATGAAAAAGTCACAAATATTCCTGTAGCCTTAACATAGTAACTGGGGCTTGAAAACATGTTGGGATGTCTTCTTGCTTATCAGAGTGGAGCAAAACGTAAAACTTGGCTTCTGTTGACATTAGTCTTGTTTCACAGTCATGCAGAAACATGTTTTAATGGTATTTTTAGAGAATGACTATTTTTCTCTTTTTCTATTGGGAAAATGTATGGGAAATTTTGGAACATAAAGAGTCCTATGATCTATAAAACGTTTAATCTAGTTTCTCTAAATATTACTTCTTAATCATTGTTTATCTCTTAGTTTCCTAATTGTTTGTTTTAAATTATATTGTTTATTTTAAACCAAAATGATTGTGCAGTTACAATACAATACATTACAATACAATACATACTAACATTACATAAGAAGAACAATACATTTACTAAATTTATCTATAGATTTATTGTAGTCAAGGCCTATAAGGAAAAAGATTTAATTCAGGACACGTAATTTATAAAATTACTTTATAATATTCATCCAAAGAGTCAAATGCAAAAGAGATCTATCTATACACTACAGACCCAAGGAATCCAGCTGAGAACCTGGATCCCATGGCAGTGTCCTGCATGAGTCCAGCTGGAGGCCTAGAAGCCACAACAATGTCTCCTACAAGTTTATTTCAAGGATATGCTCTGGGAAGGCCCAAAGGCCAGAGGTGGAAGCTAGAAAGTCTGTGCCAGGAGGCTGAGGGATCCGCACTGGAGCCTGGAAGCTCAAAGTAAGGAACAGAGCTTGCCCCAAAGGGAACCGCAGCCAACCTCAGCCTCAGTAAGGGCCCGAGCTCCGCTGACAAGGAGAACAGGAAAGCCAGTGTGACAGGCTTCTCCAGGAGAATCATCACACTGCCTTCCTCTCCAGGTCTCCTTTTATGTTGTTGACAACAGTCCTCAGGTGGGCCTTTCACACCCCGCACCACTCTGATTCAGCTGGGTGTTTCAAGTTGACCATTAGTTAATCCACCACAAGATTGATTGGAAACTCAGGCAAGGTGAGCAAATTCTAGGAATCTGGAGTATCAAATGAATGTGTTCCATATAAAAAAGAAAGTTCACAAGGATTTTCACGACAGTCAGCCTGAGGAGTGAAGTCCAGAGCTTGATGATTTCCATTAGGGTTACTTCTCTACATTGTTTTGCAGTGGCAGAGCAGCCCCGGCAGCTTTGTCTGTGAGAGAGCTCACATACAGTAACTTAATTTTTTTTTATTTTAAAGAGGGAAAAACTAAACATAACAAAACAGAACAAAGTAGATGAGAAGAAAACAATGGAAGAAACACAGATTTCAAAGCAAGATAACAGGAAATCTACAATGGCTACCATAAGGTCTCTTGTTTTCTTCCAAATAGTTGTCCATATCTTCACACACAATGAATTCATACAAAACAAAATAGTATTAGACTGATCAGAACAAAGTGATAAGGGCATTGTAGGCCTTCAATACCAGACAATAGGGAAATCAACAATGGCTACTGTGATGTCTCTTGTTCTCTTCAGGATAGCTGTTCATACTTTGATGTATGTTGAAGTTAAACAATATAAAATAGATTAAAACCACTCTGAACAAAGAATAATAGCATTACTGGATTTCACAGCATGATGATAGGAAATCAGCAATTGATACCATAATGTCTCTTTTTCTTCAAAGTAGCTGTTCATTTCATCACACATAACATAATTGATTCTCATAAACTGTTTACGGGAAGTTCTACGCATGTATAGGCCTCTATATGTATACCTATCCTTTCTTTATTAGAGGGAAAAACAAACCAAAACAAAACAAATTATTAGAAAAAAATGAAACAAAAAAGACTAATAAGTAACACCAGCAAAGAGCCCAAAACAATTACTATATAGGCCTTCAAAACAGGGTGGTTGGAGCAGAACTAGAGTTGTTATTTCACATAATGACCTTCAAGAGTTCCTCAGATCAGGAGACACTAACATGCAAAATTGTTCCAATCCTATGAACGTTAACTGTTTTGTTCCAAGAACTTAAGGAATTTGTAGCACAACCATCTTAGCTATCCTAAGTATGTTTATACAATTTTAGATATTTTTTCTTTTCCTTTCATTCTTCTTTGTCCTCCTTTTCCCTGAGATATTATTTTTTCCCTTTTGAGCAGATTCTTATCCTTCCACTGTATTTATTAGGGATTTTTTGTCTTATGTACGCTTACCGTTTCTTACACTAGGGAGGCAATGTGATATCACACATCACATACACTAACTTAAACCGAAGGGTTTAGTGTGAGTGTCCCGCAGTCAATTTCATGTCATCCAAGGTCAGTCAGACCTTCTTGGGATCTGGAATGGCAAGTCACAGATGAATTCCTTGTTGTGGTTATCATTGTTTTATTCCTCTCTGTGTCTCTGTGTCTCTGTCTCTCATTCTCCCTCTCTCCTTCTCCCTCTCTCTTCTTACATCTTTCTCTCTCTGTCTCTCTCCCTGTCACCCTCTTCCTGTTGCTTTAGCCCTCTTCTAGCCTGGACAGTGATTTCCTTCATGTTATCTTCTAATGTTAGTGCAGCAATATTGTATTTTCTTACCTGAGTCCTTTTGCTCAATCATACTGGATATGACTTAAGAAAGTCATTTCCTGGTTCCTCAGGTTTATAGAGTGACCTGGCACCTCTCATGCCTACATCCAGTGGATTGCTGTCTATGTTTTGGTTCACATTTTCAAGAGAATCCCATTTAGCTTTCCATTCTTGATCCATATAACAGCTTTGGGTGGATATAGAAAAGATACCTTGTTTAGATACAGAAAACAAACCTTGTTTAGTAGAATGATTAGTTGGGTGAGCTTGGACAGCACTGAGGATCAGTTTTCTCATGGGAATATAAATAACATCATTTCTTTCAAAGGATTATATGAGGATGAAATAAAATAATGTATGTGATTATTGGGTGATGTATAAAGTTGAACAACAAGAAAGAACTACTCTAAGGGATTTAGCAACTGATATTCTTGCAAGCAAGGCTATTTCCCTTTAAATTTAATCCAACTAATTTTAAAGATTGTAACCCCAAATGCAATATAAGAGATGGAGGTTAAAATAATGGCATCAGAAGAGCAAACAGATATAATATTGTTTAAATTACTAGAATATTAAAACAAGATAAAATAATTTGGATCATATTGGGGGAGGTTGGAGCTGCTTGTGTTCCCAAATTTTGCAGTATTTAATATATCATAGAATGTTGATGTAATAGATCATCTTTTTATTACAAAGGATGAAAACACTGAGAAATATTGAAAAAGTTCAGCGAGTGTGGCTGGTATTTTATCAGCAAATATGCTTTATCACTGAACCATTACCCTTGAACTAATTACTTGAACTAATACTTTTTATCAAGTTAATGCACTAAATTTATAGTTTGCCTTTCAAAAATAACTAAACTCAATTTGTACTTTGGAAATGCTGATGTCCAAAGAAAATTGCTTAAATGTGCAACCTACTATTTCAAAAACAATATCAGAACTTAGAAGCGATGCAAAAATAAATTAGTCATTGTGATATTTTTCATAAAATTCTGGGATAAATGTCTAAGTGCAGTTTATTTTAATCATTTCCATTGATACCATGAAATATATATTGCAAAAAGCCAGCTGACTCATCCTTGCTCCTGAAAAGTTGCTCATGACACAGGATTTGACATTTCCCTTGCAGTACCTCACTTACTCAAAACACGCGGGCACAGTCTAACTCTGCTATAACCCAAGGCAAGGTGAGTCACTGAGTTGCCGTTTCCGAGGTAAGGTATCAGGTAAAATTTCTAGTTACATATAGCGATGCTTAATGAGTTTTAGTTTAAGAGAATTTACTGAAACCCTATGAAAGTATTTTGATTAAAATTTATAGAGTTATGATCTGATGGATCATTGGATGGCTTGTCCATTAGCATATTATCTCTGAAAAAGTCACAAGCTAATATTCACTTGACATACCAGGGAGTTCTCTCTTGACTTCCAAAATGGCTTGTGATCAAATAAACAACCAATTTTAATAATCTAAAATCTTCAGAAAACAAAGACCACTACTGAAGATACAATGGCATCTTAAGCCATAGAAAATATCATTGTATAATTCTTTATCGTTATCACCAGAAATTTCAAGTTGTTTACACGGGTGATTCCCTAACTTCTTGGCACTGTAGACCAGTTTTGTGGAAGACAATTTTTCCATGGAGGGAGGCTGGGGTCCAAGAGTTGGGGGGTAATTTGGTGATGGCTCAAAGGACTGTGCAATCTAGAGCCTTCCCATATGCAGCTCACAGAGGGCTCAAGCTCCTATGAGAATCGAACGCTGGTTCTACTCTGACAGGAGGCAGAGCTCAGGCAGTAATGTGAATGATGGGGAGCAGTTGTAAATGGAGAGGAAGCTGCCCTTTCTTGCCCTGACCTCCCACTGTAAATCCAGGTTCTGCAGTTGGATCCCAGGTCCCAGGGGTTGGGGACTTCTTGTCTATACATCCAACATTTGTTTTTTAAAAAGAGTTTCTATGATTTTTAAGGAATCTCCACACTGATTTCCACAGTGGTTACACCAGTCTGCGCTTCCACTGGCAGTGGAGAAGGGTTCCTTTTTCCTCACAGCCCCTCCAGCATTTGTTATTGGTTGATTTCTTGATGATAGCCATTTTTTCTGGGGTGAGACGGAATCTCAGTGTTTTACTTTGCATTTCTCAAATGACCAATGATGTTAAACATTTTTTCATATTTATTTGTCATTTGTATTTCTTCACCTGAGAAATATGTATTCATCTCAGATACCCATTTTTGGATTGAGTCTTTGAATTCAGGGGTCTTGATTTTTTTTCAGTTCTTTATATGTTCTAGATAAAAGTCCTTTGTCTGAGGGATGACTGGCTATAATTTTTTTTCCAGTCTGTGGACTGTCTTTTTACCTTGTTGGTGATTTCTTTTGTTGTGCAAAGGCTTTTTAATAAGATGAGGCAATAATCTCATTTGTTGATTCTTTGTAGTATTTCTTGTGCAGTTCAGGTTTTGTTCATTAAGTCTCTACCTACATCTAGGTCTTCAAGGCCTAGAGATCCCATTCAACCTAGCTGTTCCCCTTCTAGGTGTCTTTCCAGAAGAATTAGAAACATCATACCACAGTGACACATGTGCACCCATGTTTATAGCAGCACAATTTGTAGTAGCTAAATCTTAGAAACAACCCAAATGCTCATGAGCTGAGGAATGGATAAAAAATGGTGTGTTATTTTTATATAATGGAGTACCATTCAGCCATATAGAAGGATAAACTTGAGAGTTTCATAGATAAATGGATGTAATTTGAAACCATACTCATAAGTGAAATAAATCAGACCCATATGTGTAAACAGTGTGTTGTCTCCCTAATGTGAGAAGCTGAATGAATAAATAAGATCCAAAATATATACTAGATAATGTAAAATGAGAAGAAAGTGTTCAAAAGAAAAAAGTAACTGATGGAGGAAAGGGGAAAGAAAGGAAAAGGGAAAAAATGCATATGTATACACACACACACACACACACATATATATATATGCACACAGGATAGTTAAGATAGTTATACAGCTAGTTTCTCTTAGTTCATTGAAAAGAGAAATTTGTGCTAATGTTGTTTGGACATTATTCTTTTAAAAGTATTTTTTAATTTTTTAAAAATTTTATTTAAAGAGAAAAAAACAGAATAAAGGGTAGCAACAATATAGAATTCCAAGGAAAAAGGAAAAGAACAACAACAAAAAAAAAAAACTAAGAAATTATTACTTGACAAATTATATACTGACTTCTTGGAAATAGTTGTTCAAATTACAAAGTTAAAATATGTAGACATTCAAACAGTGAGACTGTTAACAGTTCTGCTCCACGATCTGATAGAAACAGCAATATGGTCATCCATCTTACCCACTCATATATACATGCAATTATATCAAAAAGGTAAAATTAAACACAACAAAACAGAACAAAGTGGATCATAAGAAAGCAATGTAAGAGACATAAATTTCAAAGCTAGACAATTGGAGATACTCACTCTCTATTGTATTGACTCTTGTTTTCTTCCAAATAGTTGTCCATATTGTCACATACAGGGAATTCAAATGAAACAACATAGTATGGAATTGATCTGAGCAGGACGAGGAAGGCATTTCAGGTCTTCAAGACCTGACAATAGGGAAGCCAAGAATGGCTGTCATAGTGTCTCTCATTCTCTTCAAAACAGCTGTCCATACCTTCATGCGTGTTAAACTTAAACAAAACAAAACAAGCTAAAATCACTTTGAACAAAGAATGATAGTTTTGCTGGACTTCACATCATGACATTATGGAATCAGCACTGGGTACTGTAGTGTCTCTTTTTCTTCAAAGTAGTTGTTCAACATGTGTTATATAGTTCTCGTAAACTGTTTATAAGCTCTACACATGCATGAGTCTCTACGTGTATATCTATCATTTCTGTATTAGAGGGCAAAACAAAACAAAGCAAGACAAAACAAAACAATTCCTAGAAAAGCACGAAGCAAAAAGTCATATAAAACCACAATACAAGGTGATCTACAATGGTTACCACGGTGTCTCAGCAGAGTATAACAACGTTAATAAAAACGAAGCATTGGAGACATTATAAGACTTCAAATCAAGTAATAATCAAACCAGAGTGGGTATCTTAGTGAATCTTGTCATCTTCAGTGTAGTTGCCTATACTCTTAGACTTGATGCTATCAATCATAACAGATTTAAATAAAATCAGTCAATACAAAACAGCAATCTAACAAACAAGATTCAAATAAGATCAGTCATAATAGGACAGTATAAGTTATACAGGGCTTCAGATTAAGTTGATAGGAAATTAAGGATGATTACCATAATATGTCCTCTTATTTTGGGGATAGCTGACTGTGTCCTCAAGTCTAGTGTAAGTAGACAAACTGAAATAGCATGTAATCCATCTAAGCAGAGTGATGAGAATAATGTAGATTTTAAATCTTGTTACCCAATTAACAATATCCTCTGCCTTCCTTTTTTAGATAATTCCTCCCCTTTCACTCCCATAGGGTACACTGCTTGTTTTGGGTCCATTGCCTCCCTATATAGACCATCTCAATGGACCCTATCTCCTGATCTACTCTGCCTGTGTTTCTCTCTGTTAATATTTCAAGGCCATCTACACTAGAGATTGCAGCCAATCTTCTCTGCCTTATTTCTGCTACTCTGTTTTTCTGTCATTGGTTGTTTATTTTTCTTTTCCACTCCACTGTCTGCCCCGTCACTGAGGCCTCTCTGCCACTGTTCCTGAAATGCTCGTATTCTTTTTCTCTCTCTCTAAAACGTCCTTCAGTATTTTTTGTAGGGTTGGGTTGGTGGTCACAAATTCTCTCAGTTCCTCTTTGTCATGGAAGCATCTTGCTTCTCCATTAATTTCTAGAGAGAGTTTTGCAGGATACATCAATCTGGGCTGGAGGTTGTTCTCCTTCAGGGCTTGAATTACTTCACTCGAAGCTCTTCTTGACCTGATGGTCTGTGTTGAGAAGTCTGCAGTGATTTTGATGGGTTTTCCTTTATAGGTGATCTATTCCTTTTCTCTGATGGCTTTTAATATTCTGTTCTTACATTGAATTTCTGGGATCTTGATTATTATGTGTCTAGGTGTAGCTCTGTTTTGATTGGAGGTGGCTGGAGTTCTGTATGCTTCAAACATCTGCATATCATTTCCTTTTTCTATGTTTGGGAAATTTTCCTTAATAATTTCTGTGCATAGCCTTTGCAGTTCCTCTGTTTTGACTCCTGCTTCTTCATTCACATGCTTTATTCTTAAGTTATAGATCCTCTTGTCGTCCTCTAGCCTTCCAATTGTTACTGCCTGCTCCCTTGTTATTTTTAAGACATCTTCCCTTTCATGATCACACATTGCAAGTCTGTGTTCAATTTTTGATAGTCTATCTTTGGTTTCTTTCAAGCAGTTTTGCAAGCTTTCTATGGAGTCTTTAGTTTCCTGGTAATCTCTTTGAATCTGTTTCATGAATTCTAGGTTTGCTTTATATTCTTCAGTGAACATTTCTCTCCTTTTGTGTTCCTCCATTCTTCTGTCTGTGTCTTCTTGAGAGGTGCCCAGCCATTCTTTTATTAATCTACTTATCTCTTGTTTAATTTGATTAATATTTCAGTTTTGATCTCATTTACGAGGTCCTGAAGATATCTCTTTTTGTCTGCTGACACTGTGTTTGATGTTGCATGTTTGCTGTCCTCAATCTCTTTTGTATTTACCTCTCCTGGATCGATACCCCAGGGTTGGGGGCTGGGGTTTTTTCCTTATTTCTCTTTCTTGTCATGTTTTTGGTTCCTTCCATACAAGTGTATAGTGTAATTCCCAGCCCCTTTTCTTGTTGGTTAAAGTTCCTCTGGAGTATGCAGGCTAGGGGCTTCTTCCCTCTGCAGTCTGGTATCAGAGATTAAAGTTCAAGCAAGGGCAGTGTGCGCTGGCTCCTCCCCTCCGTGGCAGTCAACTTTTGCGGACCTTCACTGCATCAGTGTGTGCTGTGCTCAGGGAATTAGTTTGTAGCGACCCACTGGGTCCTGGTCAGGGGCACGGCCCAGTCCAAGCAGATCCCACCAATCCGCTCAGTGAGGGGAGCAACCAAGTGAAGCCACTTCCTTATGGAGTTAGGACTGTCCTGCCCAAATCCAACATGTCATCCAGTTGGTTGCCCTGTTCCCGTGGGAGGGTCTTATTCCCATCACTCACCATGTGTTGATGCCGATTCCCTAGAATTGCTGGGCTCCCCGACTTCTGACCTCAGCACGGTTGCAGTGAATTCACGGTGCCTCTGTGTGGATTGTGTGCAGGGGGAGTTCCAGGAAAGCTGCGTGCAGGGCTGTTCAGCTCCACGCTCAGGGCTGCTTAAGCCAGTCACACTGGCGTGGTTTGATGGGTCAGGTTGGTCTTGGGCAGGAATTCAGGCAACTCGGTGCTGTACTTGCTGATCTTAGCTTCTCTAATGGTAGCCCTAGGACCTCATATTTGAGCAGTTTTTTCACTTTACTTTCTTCCTGGGTTGAAAGAGTCCATCTCCCTCTGTTTGCGTCTCTCCAGAGTGTTCTGTTCTGGCATTTGAGCTTTCCCTCTCAGAAAGGATCCATATCCTGCTACCTACCAGTCCACCATCTTTGGAAACTCCTGTTTGGACATTATTTCATGCCTATATTTTCTATTCCAAGCAACTACTATGAAGATAATAATATGCAATGTATTAATTATTATTACTTCCCTATTAGCATGATTTGAAACTGTTTTATTTGTTTTTTCTCCTCTTTATAAAAAGCTTCTATGAGTCAAACCTTCTGCCTCAATCTATAAGCTGCTTGATCTACAACCTTTTATCAAACATTGCCTTTCTGACTTCCGTTTATTTCCTACAAAGATTTTAGGTTTATATTAATCTGTCTTTCTCTTTATCTCATATCCTCCCTCTGTGATATCTTCTGATTGTATGCTTTTAAGCTTCTTACATACTAGCTATAGCTTTGCAAGTCGAGTGTGACTACCTTGAGGGTTGGGACCATTTATTATACTCTGTACATGGTAAAGGATGTTCACTAAATTAATTTCCATTAGCTAGCTGCTCAATAAATAGTTCCTGAATGGTAAAGACTTTTATTTTTACAGATGATGGTCAACTTAGACCCCTCAGCAGCCCACAGGCTATTTTATCTCCTTTATCCATTAGGTTATACTTATCATAGGTTCATTTCACTGAATTATAGTAAGCCTCCACCTTAGTAAGCCTTCCGTTCTGGGAGAATATTTGTAAGTCTAACAAAGTGGGTTTTATACACTCATGACACAAATATACAGTGTGCATTGCTTTGAACTTCTTAGCAGTCCCCTCTGCATCACTAGCACTTTTCGTCTTGCTTCTGATACCCTGGGCTCTGACTGAACACTGCACTACTGTATGCCATACACTGTACAGCAAGCACACAGCAGCACAACTGTGCCAGTGCCTGCAGACATGTGTGCTATTTCCATGATTTGTTTACATCTATGAATTTAAGGTGATGTCTGTTCATATCTGTGAGAGTTTGAACTCCAGTGTTTGTGAGTCAGGGACTTCCTGTATTACTGTTTCATCAGTTAAACAAGTGTGTACATTGTTAGATAATGTATACTAGTTTTAATCCTGTATATTTTATGTTGTTTGGGTTTCTATTCTAGAAATAGTCTCACAGATGAGGTCAAAGTGATATTTGTGTATATTCATGATTTTGTGTTATAAATTCTTCTATTTGATTATTTTGAACTAGGTAGTTTAAGCAAGGGAGAGATCTAACCTTCTACTTCAGAATCATCTCTGGCAGCCTTCAGAAAACAGATTAGAGAGGTAAGGACTGGAAGTGAGGAGGAAAGTTGCAAAGCACTTGGTGTTATCCAGGCAAGACATAATGATGTCAGGTCTGGTTGAGTGGCATTGGAATTGCAGAACAGTGGATAGATTCAGAGAGCATAGGTAGAGGTTTCTGAAATATTATTACTGAATTTAAGACATGTTAAGGCACGAGAGGAAGTGGTTTGGTGTTGAGGTATCTCCCTGGTTGCATTTCAGGGATGAAAGGAAGAGAAAAGAGAGATGGTTTGACTTGTTCAGCAATTATTGAAGTTGTTATGATATAGATTGAACTAGGATAAAATCAACAGAAATGAATGGAAGAAGACCAGATGGAGAGATACTGTTCTTGAAGAATAAAGACAAGACCCACTTATGGCTTGGGTATGGGACTGGGATGGGGAGGAAGGTTATACAAGAATGACCCATGGGTATGGCTAGGCCGATAAACCACTGACCAGGAGAGGGAAGGGTGGGAGGCAAACTTTATTTGGGAGGAAGTAGAAATGTATTTTGAGAGGAATTTGGCACATTAAAACATAATTTTGCACATGGATGAATGGATATGAACGTTTATATCTTTGAGGGAAGACGTGGGTTTGAGATACGCAATTGTGAGTCATTGTGTATGGATGGAAATTAAAGGTATGAGACAAAATGAGATAACCAGAAAGAGAGGAAGATGGCTGCCTCTTAAATTGGCAGAAACTTTAGCATTTGTGCACTGAGGAGAGACAGTTAAGCCTGTGAAGGTGATGGAGAAGGAGCAGCCAGCATGGATTCCATTGAGCTGGAGTGGTGAAAGGACAAATGATGATGGATTTTGGATACGTCTGGGATGGGGTGGAAGGTGTTTCTTCTAGTACATACAAACAAAATTCGTATTTTCTTATTTTTGCACTAATCCATGTTTTCCTGGTCTCTTCTTGGAGTCTCTTCTGATGAGCAGACATCTCCATTTCTTAAGCAATTTCTCAGTGTTAAACTGTAGGATATATATTTATTTTTCACTTTAACAAATATTGCAAATATGATTTGCAACACCACAGTTGTTAGAAGCATAATTGTATAATTAGCTTAACTCTCACTGTTCTTTTTAGTAGATCTTCCATACTTTAGGGAATATATATAATACCCTCTAGCATGGCTGTGGTCCAAGACAAACACACCCCAAGCCCTTATTCTTTTCTAACAGCTATATTGGACATTGTTGTTGACTGCTACTTGGCTATAAGTTATAAGGCTGTTGCTCAATCCTCAAAATAACAATAGTTCAAAATATTTTAAATCTATTCATTATTAGAATTTCATAATTTCTCATTTTCAGGCATCTCAGAAGCTAAAAGCAATAATGCACAGGAGTTTTGTTCTTCTCTCTCAAAATGTCCTTCCTGTTTCCAGCAGTAATAGCCATGGCATAACACACCCTTAAGAGCTGTTTGCTTATTGCCAATGCAGTGGGATCTCTGAGGCCAAAGGCAACATTTGCAGGGAGCAGGGGGTAACCAGGAATCGCATGCAGGACCTCACTTTGGCAGGCAGGTGCTGCCCCGCTGAGCTAATTCTCCAGCCCCTGAAGGCAGCATTTAAAAAATAATAATTTAATCATTTTATCATGCAGGGCATACATACTGTGATGGTGAATTTCTTAGGTCAGTTTGACTGGGCTAACACCAGGCCAGATAGTTTGGTGAAACATTCTGTGCTGCGTGTGAGGGCATTTCCAAGAAGAGGTTAGCATGGAATCAGTAGATGGAGGAACTGTCATTCTCACCAGTGCTGATGGGGATCATTAAAGGCCTCAATGGAACAGAATGACAGAGAAAGGGTGAATTTGTTCTGGTACTGAGGTATCCATCTTTTCCTGCCCTTGAGCCTTGAGCCTCCTGGTCCTTGGACCTCCTTGGACTAGGATTTACACTGTGGGCTGGACTGGGTCTTGTGTCTTTGGGTTTGAATTGCAACTATAACCTCTGATTTTCCTGAGCTTTGGCTGGCAGACAGCAGACGATCCCCCATAATAAACCCTTTTCTCCTTATCTATCTATACCCCTTTAGCTTATTTCTTTGAAGAACCATGACCAATATAGGCACAAAGTATTTGGCCTTAGAGAAATCTCTAGTATGCAACTGACGCCAATCTCATATTTTTAAATCTCTGATTTTGCAGGCTTTTTAATGACTTAGAATTCCATAGTGATCAAATATATCATTTAAATTACCATGAGTTTTATATTAATAAACACTACTTACAAAGTTTCTCTTTTCCCACTCTATTTTAATGTTGAACCCCAGGGTTCTGCTTGTAATTTTGTAGAATTTTTTTTAGAAGTGAAGTTTTGTTTTGTGTTTCAAGCATTTGATCACAGATGGACCAAAATTTAATGAACATGGTCAGTTCTATTTTTGATAAATTCTGAGAACTTCCTTACGAATAAAGAATATTTGGGAGGGCTAGAAGGTTGAGAATGATAGTTTAAAATGTAAATGAAATAAAATGATAGGGCTTTCGTCATCGCATATTTTAAACAATTTTGCTTGACCTTCTATAGCACGCTAAATTTTCTTAACGTGTTTTTTTACGTAATAACACAATTTTGTCATTCCGTTTAAAATATGTAATATTCCTTTTCCACTAGAAATAAGTGGTTAATCTCTTTTTCACATGTTCATTTATTGAAGCTTTAATGTTGACATTCATACAGGTTCTGTGAGCTGAATACAGTGGGAAAGGTCAGAATTATATCCGGGTAGGGAGATTATGCTGGAGAGAATAGCAGCATATAATGACAGAAAGAAAACCTAACACAGTCCCTTAGAAAGTTAGGGGTTCAATATGTGTAAGTTACCTTAGTAGAATAGAACTAAGTGATATTATACAGTTGTGAATGATATAAACCATCTAAGAACCATGGTAGTCAATTGGCTCATAAGACTTTTGCTTTCCTTTACAATAAGATTAATTCTCATAGGTTGTATCCATTTTCTATTGTTGTAACTAATTTCCACAACCTTAGTTGTTTATATGATCAAAATATATTGTCATGGAATTGGCCTGTATTCTAATGTGGCTCTCTCTGAGCTGTGTTCCTTCTGGAGGGTCTAGGAGAGGGCCATTTTCTTGTCATTTTTAGGTTCTACAAACCACCTTGCATTCTTTGGTTTCTGCTACCTTCCTTTTACTTGCCTTTTGGGGGCATGGGAGGGTAATATGTGCTCTCCAGGAAATCAAAGCATAAGAAGTAAAGGATGAAATCATTTGTAGTCATAAGCGATGGAGTTGGATGGATTGTCCTATGTATACACACACAACATTTCATTTTGTGTGGCTAAGATCACACAGTCCATGTCATGCTTTTTTCACACCATGAATATTCATCAGTTCAAAATCTCAAAGCCTTCGGGTTTAGATAACCAAGAATATACTAGACTCAAAGACAGCAATGTTGCATCTCTCTCTCTGGCTGCTACCCAAATCTTATCTTTCTTAAAAGTTCTTCTAAGAACTCAGGTGATTAGGAAGGGCCTACCTGTGTGACCCAAGATACTCTCCTTGTCTTAATTACTCTTCGAAAGTTCTCTTTGCAAGCAATAGGAACATACTGACAGGTTCTAAAGATTAAGATATGAAAGTATTTGAGAGGTCATTACTTTGCCTGCCCTATGGGTAAAATGCTTGACCAATTACAGACTGAAGCAAGGAATAAAGCAAAGACCATACTGGGAATGCTTTGGAGCATGTCTTTTGATATAATCATCACTGAAAGGATCCATAAGTAAAAAGAAAATTATCAGCAGCAAGAAAAGGAGGTATTACGATAACACTTCTACTTACCACATGTCCCACTGTGCACACAGAGTAACCCTCTTTGTTCATTCACTATTTAAATAAACTAATTACATTAATGGGCCTGTTCTATCATCTGTTTCTCAATCTGGGTAGCAGATGGAACTCCATGTTTTAGTACTTGAAGTTCTAAAGCAAACAATTAAGTTGAATTATGCAGTAAAAAGAACTAAGTTAATAGTTTTTAAACCTAGAGTTTCTTAGCTAGGGCATAACCAGGCTCCATGAGAGAAAAACCATAACTAAATATCAAATCCACTATAAGCCAGTTTTTATCTTCTCAGAAAAATGATTTTCCCATAAATTAATAAAGCTATCATATGTATCACTTATGATAAATATGTATTACATAAGATGTATTTAAAAAGGAAAAACTGTAGTTCTAATTTTTAAATTAGTAAAATACAAATTTCCAGTTGTCAGGAAACATAATGGATAAAAAAAATGACAAATTAT
>PVJX010008537.1:0-31935 GCA_004027295.1 Dolichotis patagonum
ACCTAGGCGGCCCCCAGAAGGAACCAAGCAGTCGCCCCGCCCCACCCCGCCCCGCCCCTCAGGTTTCATCATCCTATGAAGTAGCGTGGCCTGTGCGATCCCAGCATCGCTGTGAGTTTGAGACCAGCCTGGGCTACAAAGTGAGCTCAAGGCAGCCTGCACTGCACAGCTGGACCCTGTCTCAAAAAACCCAGCCTAGCGAAAAGCTGACCTTTCTCCGCCAGCCAGGCTCCAGACAGAGTGGGCAGGATCTTGCGTGGCTTGTGACGGTATATGCCTGTCGTCTCAGCGTCAGGAGGCTGATGCAGGAGGGTCACCATGAGTTCAGGCTCAGCCTGGGCCACATAGCAAGACCCTATCTCAAACACACCATAAGGAGCCCAGCACTGGTGACAGCTGCCCAGGATCAAATCCCAGCTCTACCTGTTTCTTCCCAGTGTGGCCTCAGCAAGTCCCTTCGCCTCTCTGCCTTAGCTTCCTTGAAGATAAAACGGAGATAAAGCCAGGTGTGGCTGCACAGGCCTGTAATCCCAGGACTCAGGAGGCTGAGGCAGGAAGGTCACTGCAAGTTCAAGGCCAGCCTGGGCTACAGGTAAATTCAAGGCCAGCCTGAGCTGCATAGTAAAACCCTGCCTGAAAGGCCAAAAGTGAAAAATAAAGATAATTTCACGTAGAGTTTTTGTTTCACTTGTTTTCAGACAAGGCCTTGCTCCATTCTCAGGATCAATAGTGTACCGCCATGCCTGGTTCACTTTTTAAAAATAGAAGACCCCCCCCCAAAAAAAAAAACCCGTGAAAAATGTGAAGGTTTTTAAACAGAACTACAGAAGATGTGGTTTTTGGCTCATACCTGATCCTACCCCTGGTTCCAATAAATCTTGATTTACAAAGTCCAGCAGTCTGCAGACTGCAGTTTTGTTTGGTAAAGGGAATCAGACTGATGACCGTGCGCTTGTCTGGCAGGCGCAGCACCGCTGCGCCGCGTCCCTGGCCGCCCTCTCCCGTCCCTTCTTGCTCTCTCCCCCGCCTGCTCCTCTTCCTCCCCGTTTACTGGAACCTGCAGATGGTCTCACTGTCGCAGGATGCATGACTCGCAGTGTGCAAATTATGTCTATTTAACCCTCTTTTTAAACGTTTATTAGTGCCGGTTTACAGTGTGTAATGATTACATTCATTGAGGGATCCGCATAACAGACTATCGCGTGTATTTTTTTTAAATGTTAAACATATTTTTGGCACCTGGAGTATGTAGCCGGCTGGAGCTCATGCCAGCCGTATATACGTGACTACCACACCAACAGTGAGTTCTCAGCTTTTTGTATAAAGGCTATAAGCACCCTATATGCGCTACCACCGCATAGCGTTGCAACTTATTACGTTGGCGGGCTGCTGGCCCTTTAACTACCGCGGTGTATCCCGTGAATCTCTACGGCCCTCTGTATCCCGTCGTGCCGTGCGTCTTCCGGCCGTGCGTGGCCCCGCCCCTTCCGGCGCGCGCCCCATCATGGCGCAGGGTCAGCGCAAGTTCCAGGCGCGGAAGCCGGCTAAGAGCAAGGCGGCGGCGGCGGCGGCGGCCTCGGAGCGAAGCCGCGGGCCCAGAAAAGGCGGTGAGGAGCGGGCCGGGGGTGAGCGGGTTGGACTCGGGCGCGGGCCGCCTCCGCCTCACGCGAGCGCGTCCCTGCAGGTCGCGTGATCGCCCCCAAGAAGGCGCGCGTCGTGCAGCAGCAGAAGATCAGGAAGGTGAGCGGGGCGGCGCCGCGGGGAAAGCGGGGGCCGCAGCCCGCGGGGATTCGGTGTCCTCCCCGGCGCGGCGAACGCGGGACCCCGGAGCCCCGTGTCGGGAGCACGTTCGCAGCCCCCGGGGTTGAAAATCCATTGGCGCCCTGGAGGGAGCGGGGTTTCTGCACCCCGAGACTCGGCCCGGGGTCCCCGGTGTGTGAGGATGCGGGCCGGGGCGGGGCCGAGCTTGTGAGGAAGCTGCAAAGAGGTTTAAACCCGGTCTGGAGCGGCCTCCTGGGATCCCGAGCGGGTCCTTCGGGTCCCGGAGAGCGCGCTCGCGGCTCTGCTCGGAACCGGTTGCCCAGGGCTGGCTCGGCTCCGCGCGGTGGCGTCTGGGGACGTCGGTGTCGTGGAACCCAGGCGCAGCCTGCCCCAAACGCGCTCCTGGTCCCCCGTCCCAATTGCTCCTGCCCGTGACCCTGCGCGTCGCTGTTAGGGACCGCGCTGACCTTCCAGATGCTAGGGGTCACCCCGAGTCCGTTTTCTTGTGCATCCCACCTGTCCTGCCCCCCTCCGGAAGCTGTGGTCACCTCTGGGCCCGCAGCAGCCCGCAACAGCCAGAGGATGCCAGAGACACTACCTGTCACCACCCGGCCCTCCCCTGCCAGCACGCTCCCTGGCTCCCACCACACTCGGGGAAAAGCCAGGAAAGCTGTGTGATCTGCCCCGCCCGCCTCCCACCTTGCCCCGTCCCCTCTCTCCAGCCTTCCAAGTCGGATCACGATTCCTTATGCCACCCTGGCCTGGTGGCAGCCCCACCCCTCACTTGATCTCCCTGATGTCTCTTCACCATGGCAACACTTACTCTGTTGGAGCAGCTGGGTGTCTGTCAGGAAGGTGCCTGTCATCTGTGGGCATTGAGCGCGGACTCCAGGCGGGCTGGGCTTTCCCTGCGACTGGCTTGCTGCAGTGCCCAGGCACACGGTGGCGGTCGCAGTGATTACCCCCACCCCCCCAGCCTTCAAGCTGGCTCTGCCCCACACAGTACCCCGGGTTCCCTAGAGAGCAGAGGTGACACAGGACACCCAGAGGCAGGGACACATCAAGTTCCTGTCTTGTCTGTCACTTGGGTGGTTTGGGAACCCAGGTCAGATCCTGCCCCACGGTGAACGAGAAGGTCTCCCCGTGTGTCATGTGGTTGGGAGCAGAGGAAGAGAGGTGAGAAAGGCTCAAATGGTGGGTTCGGGGTGCAGGGCAAGGGGGCAGCTCCAGGCTGTCTGAGGGCGGCTGGCACGGCCTCCCCGACTCTGTCCCAGTCTGAGGCCAGGGGTTGCTCCCGCAGGACCTGGAGGTCGCAATCCGGAAGAACATCGAGCATGATGTGGTGATGAAAGCCAGCTCCCACCTGCCCAAGAGGCTGGCACTGCTGAAGGCCCCGCTCAAGAAGAAGGGGGCCACTGCTGCCCCCAAGACTGCTTCCTGAGGCTGTGAACCCACAGGCCATGGCTCGGACAGGGACCCCGCCACCAGCGTGGGTGGCGCCCGGAGCCTGGGAGATGCCACTGACTTAGCTGCACAGTGCAGGGGAGCCGGCGTGGGCGCCCGCCCCTTCTGGCCCCGCCCCCACTGGCCTCCTGGACAGTAAAGGTGGCCTTTAGGTGCAGTGTTGTCTTGCGATTATGTGAGCAGGCTGAGGGGCCAGGTGAGCCCCACTGATCTCTGGCAGAGCCCTGTCCCAAGCTGCCCTCGCTCACCCTCCGTCTGGTGAGTCCTCAGGTGGGGACGCAGCTTCGAGGGGCTCCGGGCCGTCACCCTAAACATGGCCTGGTGCTGCCTCTGTGGAGGTCTTGTCACCCCAGCTGGGTGGCGCGGTGCCTGGGCCGGGTCCCTCCTTGACATCTGAGAGCCAGGACTGGAACCTGCTGCTGTCACCGGCCTACCGCCACTGCTGTGCCCAGCTCAGGGCTCTGTCTCTGTTCCTCTTGGGGACACCAGCCCCTGAGTTAGTGCTAAGTCTGCTGGGTTGGCCAGGGCCTCTGGCATTTTGGGGGGCTGTGTCTGAGGGACCTTTTTCCCCCTAGCTCTTATCTGCGGGATTTGGGTGTACCCCTGAGGTGGGCGGTTAGTACCCTGGTGGCCCGAATTCCCTGGACACTCACGGCTGCTGTCCCCAGACCCCACGTTCCTTTGTTCCTTTGTTTGTTCGTTTGTTTTCTCAGTACTGGGAAATGAACCCAGGGTCTCCTACACCGCCAAGTTCCCCAGGCTGGGCTTGACTTGCAACCCTCCCATCTCAGCCTTCCAGAGTGCTAAGATTGCGGGAGTGCCCGCCCCAGCAGGGTGACTTCCCAGCACGGACAGCTGATTGGCTGCTGCGCCTCTATAAGCTCCCCCCAGGTGACCCCGCGCCCAGCTGGGGCGCTGCTCAGAGCTGAGTCCAGCCTGGCTTCCGTCCCCTGCTCCAGGAAGCAGAACCCCAGTGCGTGAGGGTCTACGCTCCACACGTTCCTCCCACAAGGCTTGTGTGGAGGGCCTGGTGCTGGGCTCCACTGTTGTAGACCTGGGCCTGTGGCTGTGGGGGCCTGGGGGGGGGCCCTTAGGGCCTGGGCCAGCGCCCGGGTGTGAGCTGAGCAGAGCTTCCCTCTGCCGACGGCTGGAGGCCCGGCAGCCCCGCCCCGGTGCAGACCAGGATGGAAGATCCGGAGCCGCAGTGCTGCCCGCAGGGGACTGAGCTGCAGCCTCCGGCGCATTGGATTTTGTCTGTAGTTCGCACTCAGCTGCCCAGCCATGTCTTCTATCAGCAGAGGGCTGGGTGAACAAAAGATGGGCCGCCTGTGCGGTGGGCTATTACCAGGCTGTAAACATCCTAGGCTGTGCCATGGACAGACCTCGGAGACGGGATGAGGAGTCCAAGCAGCGCTGCCAGCCTGTGGCTTTGCGCAGGAGAGCGGCCAGAGCAGCCAGGGGGTGGGGGGGTGTCCTGGGGTGATGAGAGTGCCGAGGAGACAGGTGGGTGCGTGGCCCTGTGGGTCCTTGGGCTGTGGAGAGACGGTGCAGGCCGAGGCTGCTGCTCTGGGAGGTGGCAGTGCCTTCCCAGCCACTGGGCCACACCCCTGAGCACCCCCAGGGGCCACGGCGCTCTGCCCACCCTCAGGCTGTAGTGTCACTTGCCCTGGAAGACAGGTGCCTTTGCACATTTAGCATCTCTCTGTGGCCACCTGTGTCCCCCGGAGTCCACCTCCTCCCTGCTTAGTCTGCTGGCATCTGTACCTGCCCTTCCCTGATGACGTCTCCCAGGAGCTGCTCTCCTGCCCCCCACCCCTGAAGGGGCCCCTGTGACCCACGTGTGTCATTGCAGTGCCAGGGAAGTGCCTTGATTTTTGTGGAGCGAGAGGTGGCAGGTGTCTCACTTTGTGGCTCAGACTGTCCTCAAACTCCTGAGCTCGAGAAGTCCTCCTGCCTCAGCCTCCGGAGTAGTGATCATCTTCAGATCTGAAGTCACCCTGCCGTTTCCTGCTTTGCTTCCCAAGGACCAGTGACAGTGGGCGCTAAAGGAAGGAGGAGGAGAAAGGAAGGGTTTCTCCCCGCTGCAGAGAAAGGAGCCCGTGCAGACCATCCGTGCCCCTTCAGTGCGATGTCCATGGACAAAGCGCCCTTCCTGCTGCCGGACTCGCTGCAGCACAGGCTGGCCTGGGACTCGCCTCTGTCCTCCCGCCTCAGCCTCCCTTCCAGGCTTTGAGCTGCTTTACAGCCCTGGCTTCAGATCCTTCCTCCCGTAGTGGTGAGGCTGTGATGCCGCCAGCCCTGCTGGGGGAGCTCACTTTTCCCTGACACAGTGTCTGGGTTTTGGACCTTGGGTCACCTAGGAATTTCACCACTTACCTATGTCTTGGGTGGACCTTTCTGCGTTGTTTCATTGGGAGACAGGATCCCCCTGCTAAATCCCTAAACTGCCCAGACCCGGGTTCCAGCGGGGGACCCTCCCGCCTCAGCCTTCCAGAGTGCACCCCCACGCCCGGCGTCCAGACCTTTAGAACCCTTCCAACAGCTGCCTGGTTCCCAGGTCAGTTAAAGGAACGTCTTGAGACGCGTCCATTCCAGGGTTTGTGGGGCGCCCTTTGGAAGCAGCTCTAACCTGTCTGCCCCGCCCAGAAGGCAGAGCTGCAGCGCCTCGGCCAGCAGGATGCGCCCGGGACCGGCCCCTGCCTCCCGCAGCGCGGTGACCCCGGGCAGCCCAGGCACCCTGGGACGTGGCCTCTTGGTGGCTGTGGCCTCTTGGTGGCTGTGTCACCCGCTGGCCCCAAGTGGGGGCCGACCCACCGCCCCCAGCCCCCCGTTTTCCCCTCCGTGTCCCTGGCGACCCCACCTGGCCCTGCACCAGTCACCTCAGCTCTCTAAGCCCTCTCTTAAGGAGATCCCAGCGCCCCAAAGGGAGGCCTGGGGACCCACAGGGCCACTCAAGGACACAGGTGCGGGCCGGGGCAGGAGCTCCATCCGGCACCTGCCTGCCGGGCCCAGCCCAGCCCCTCCTGCCTCGGCCTCCCCGGGTCGCGATGCCCGCGCTTCCTGGCAAGGCCCTGGCCCTGGCCGTGAACTCGGGTTTCAGAGGGAAGAGGAGGAACCTGAGCAGCCCAGTGGCCGCCGGCACTCAGGGGCCTGGCCTGGCCGGGGCCCCGCAGCTGCGCTGGGCGGGAGCCGCCCCCGCGGCCGGGCCCGCACCCGCTCCCCCACAGGTCAGGCGAGGGCACGGGCGGCTCAGGGCGCCGCAGCCCAGACGGTGAGCTCAGCCCGGCCGCGGCCTCCTCCCCCAGGAGGCCAGGGCTCGCTAACCAGCAGGAGCGGGAGGCGGCAGCCCGGCGCCCCGGCGCCCTCGCCCTGGACCAGTCGCGGACGGACGCTCCCCAGGACTGCGGCCTGGCCTGGGATCCGAACAGGACGATGAGTCCGCACCACGGGTTCCAGGCCGCCCTGCGCTGCGGGCCCAGCAAGACCTGCCTCAGACAACAAGGCGAAAACCGTCCCAGTGAGCAGGAGTCCAGGGGCGCCGGCCGCTCCCACCAGGCGGGCGCAGCCTCCTGGGTGGAACACGCAGGGGACTGTCCACCCCGCAGCGCTGCAGAATGAGCCTCAGCCTCCGCCACCGGGCAGCTCGGCCCGCTTCGGAGGCCGTCGCCTTGGTACGACCCGAGGCTGACGCTGGGGCAGCCCGGCCAGGGAAGCCCAAGCCACTGTAGATGGCCCGGGCCACGTAGAACAGAGCAGGTAGAACCGACTTCAATCAGGTTTTACTGAGACCACGCATCATTTTGATATGTAATCACTATTTAAAATTCCTTTTGTCGTTAATTTGGTGTCTTGAGATAGGGTCTTGAATTTGCTCTGTGACCCAAGCTGGCCTCAAACTTACAGCAGCCTCCCTGCCTCAGCCGCCTGAGTGCCGGGACGACAGGTGTGCTTTTTTAAAGTGTGAGATCTACCGCACAGGGCCAGGGATTTAGCTCAGTGGCTTAAGCGCCTGCCTGGCAAGCACGAGGTCGTGAGTTCAATCCCCGGTACCAAAAAAAAAAAAAAAAAGAAATCTACCGCACATTCAGGACTGGTCAGGACCCCAGGAACGCCCTGGAATCCCAGCTCCGCACATCGCTTGCTTGCGTTGTAGCCCAAGTCGCGGGTGCACAGGTGCCAGGCTGAGCGGCCACAGGTGGCGCTGCCCCGGCGCTGGCGGTAACGCGGCGGCCCGAGGACGGGCAACTCGGGTGCTCTGAGATCTCCGGGCGGGGAAGGCAGTGCCGAAGACCACGGCCAGCTTCCGGGGCGGAGGTGGTGGCCCAGACGAGCTGGGTCAAAAAAATGATCGCAGGCGATGGGATTTGAAACTGCTCACTTTACTACGTCGAGATGGTCGAAAACTGGAAAGTTTTCCAGGCGTGGGGGCGCACACCTGTCACCTCAGCACTCAGGAGGCTGAGGCAGCAGGATCTCCGTGAGTTCAGGTCAGCCTGAGCTACTTAGCGAGTCCCGGCTCTGATAAAATAAAAATGTTACAGAATCATGAACCAACCTACATAAGGCATAGAAAGGACGGGGTACGGATCGGACCCTGCGCTGAGCGTTGTCTGGGCCGAGGTCTGCAGCCCGCCAAGCCTCGCCCCAAGTCTGCAGCTGAGCACCCGTCCCCAAGCCTCAGATGAGCCGGCGCCCAGAGACACAGGGCGCGCGTTTCGGATCGCACAGGAGCAAGTGGACGGCGCGGCGCAGCCGACTGTCCTCCCGGAGCCTGGGAGCGACCCTTGGTAAAGAAAGCCGCGTTGGGCGCAGCCCCAGCAGCCCCGGGCGCGCAGTCCAGCTCGGGGGAGGGATGTTGCGAATGAACTCAGGGCCCGCCCCGAAACTGTTTCCTCCCGCTCCAATTGGCTCCTGGAGCTGCGTACAGCGCCTCCCGATGCGTCCTATGATTGCACAGACCCGTCAACACTGGCATCGCAGTTGTCGAATGAGCCAAGGAGTCTGGGAGCCGGGTCTGGAGGCGCAGCCAATGGAGTGAGAGGACCGTGGGGGCCAAGGCAGGGTCCAATCCACACCGGCGCCCGGGGCGGGACAAAGGCGAAGGCTAAAGCCGCGGCCAAGTCAGCTTCGTTGTTGTGAAGACTCTTAAAGGGGCCGCTGTCCCAGCCGGCCGGGCGCAGGATGGGGGTAGGGGCAGGGGCGATGCTGGTCCCGGCGGCCAAGATAGGACAGCGGCCCGGCGATCCGGAGCCAGAGGAGCGCGACAGGCATCAGGCCAACCCGCAGGCCCGCCCGGCCCTATGTCGGGCATGGAGCCCCTCGCGGCCAAGCGGAGCCGGGGCTGCCCCGGGGGACCCGAGCCGCGCACCAGGGCCGGCCGAGACGCTGCTGGACCTCAGCGCCAGGCGGGTGGCCGAGAGCTGGGCTTTCGAGCAGGTGACGGGCGGGCCGGGCCCCAGAGCTGCCGTCCCCCTCGACCTGCGACCCCAACCCAATGTCTCTCACCACCCAGCTACACCCCACAGGGCACCCGCTCTCCCGTATGGATCCCCCAACTCCTGCAGGCAGCCGTCCCCCGGGACACCCCGTGTCCTCAAGTCTGAGGCCAGCCCCCTGTCCTGCACCGCAGGCGGAAGACTCAGCATCTCTCCACACCCCAACTCGGTCACCCCCACCGCCCCCTCCAGCCCCAGGTCGCACCTGGCCCGTGGGGACCCCTTCTCCCTCCCCCAACCCTTCCCCCATCTGACTCCTTCCAGGAGGGAGCTGGGCATGTGGGGTATTGGACAGGTGCACCCCGAACCAGCTTCTGGGGTCTCTGCCTGGGGCCCCAGGGCTGGGGTCCTTCAGGCCCTTAGCCCCAGCCCCAGGACGGCCTGCACCCCCAAGCCGGAACAGCCCCCGTGGGCTCACGGGCTGCCTGACTTCAGGGGGCTTTGCGGGCTCACGAGTTAGGACCCGTGAGTTTGAGCCACGGATGCTGGAACCGCCTCTGACTCACGGGCTGGAAAATCCCTCCTCAGTGGTCTGCCAACTGTCCCCCAGCCGTGCCTGCGCCCCGCTTCCCCCAGAAACCCAGGCAGGAGGGGCAAAGGAAGGCTCCACCCTCCCTTGTGTGTGCACCAGGGAGGCGCCAGGACCTCCCTCCAGGGAGGGGCTCGGGGAAGCTGGGCAGAGACCCGTCCTGGAGTGGCAGCCCCCAGCCCCAGGTTCTGGGCAGACTTGTCGCCGCTCTGCGCCTCCCCCGCGTGGCTGTAAATCAGGGTCACCGAGGAGGATGAGATGGTTCGTTGGGGTGAACATTACATGAAGCCACATTTTTCTTTTTTGTTGGTTGTTGTCTTGAGGCTGGCTTTGAACTCACAGCAGTCCTCCTGCCTCGGCCTCCTGTGTGCTGGGGTTACAGGTCTGCGCCCCACGCCAGCTCTCCTTCCTTCCTTCTTTTTTCAGGTCTTGGGGAATGAACCCACCTCTCACCCTAGTCACTTTTGTCTGACTTTTCCCGGTCCCCTGTGGTGAGGTCCAGGGTGCTAACTACGGTCTGCCCACTGCTGAGCACACGGTGTTTACTGGAGCCGGGGTCACTAAGCTGCCCCGGCTGGCCCTGAGCTTTTGGGCCGGTGCCGGAGCCGATGCAGACGGATCCTGTTCTGGTCCTTTCTGAGAAGCGAAAGAGCTCTGCATGTTCTCGTCATTGGGGTGCCAGGCCGTGGAGGGTGAGCGGGCACTTCCAAGTGGCCGAGTGGAGCCTGGGGGAGGCAGCCGGGCCGGGCAGGAGTGGCTGGACCATGGGCTCAGGCCCCTGGGTGGCTGGTTCTGTTTTTGTGGTGCTGGGGATCAAACCCAGTGCCTGGCCCTGACAACACCCCCAGCCCTTGTTGGTATTTTTAACGTTGAGCCGGTGCCTCAGGAAGTCCCTAATTGCCCGGGTGGGCAGTGTCTAACTTTCTCGTTTTGTTCTAGTCAGAGGCTCACTATGAATTTCGAGCTGGCCTAGAACTCGAGCCTGAAGTGACCCTCCTGCCTCAGCCTCCCGTACAAAGTGTCACCACGCCTGGCTCACAGATCTTGCTGTACTAGGGTCCAGGCTCACCCTTGACCTCAGGCACCGGGGCAGATGGGGGTGTGGTGGGAAGCGGGGGGAACCAGAAGGGGAAAGGGAAACCCCTGCACCGAGGCAGGGTGTCCGGGGCACCGGTGAGGGTGCAAGAGGCAGAGCCCTCTAGGGCCTTCGGGATGGAGCTGAGGGGCCCAGGCCTCAGGCTGCAAGTCCCGCTGGGCCTGGGTGCGGCAGGCGCCCGCACTGGGCTGGGAGCAAGGGAGAAATTGGGGAGGTGGGGCGTGGGGCAGAGGTGGTATCTGAGAGGCCGGGGTCGGGGCTGCAGGGTGACACCAGGGAGATCGAGGACTGCAAGTCACAGAGATCTGCTGCGGACTTTATAGAGAACTAGGAAAGCCAGGTGCCTGGAGCACACCTGTCATCCCAGCACCCTGGGAGGCTGAGGCAGGAGGGTCACAAGTTTGAGCCCAGCCCAGGCAGCTCAGTGAGACCGTGGGCCTTGGTGGACTCCAGCCCCTGCACCTGGCCACCCTGGCACAAGGAAGCCATCTGGCCACATGATTCAGGTTGGACCTGAGTGGCCTGACCAGTCAGATAAGCCAGGCAGTCACCCGCCTGCCTAGGGGCCAGGGACTGGGGTGCGGGCCGTGACACTGTCACCCGTAGAGAAAGGACTTGCTCAGGACCTAAGCCCACGCCAGTGTCCCTTGCCTCGGTCTTGCTAAGTTACCCTCACTCAGGACCCTCCTGCCTCAGCTTCCCACAGTGCTGGGAAGACCCGCGTGCGGCACCGTGCCTGGGAGATCGTTTCCTCTTTATTACAACTCTTTCGATTGGATGGGCGGGGAAACTGAGGCACTGACAGGTTTAGCGCTCAGCCTCTGGGTCTGGCGGGCGGTGCTCCTGCCCAGCGCCCAGCCAACGAGGTGCTGCTTCTGGGCCCCCAGATCAACCACCCGCACGGTGAGGACGCCCGGCCACCCCACCTGGCACTCCAGTCCTGGCCGCGTAGGCGTGGGCGGCGGGCACCCTGGATGTGCTCTGGCCCTGGGACAGATGAGGGGGCGGCAGTCGGGGAACCGGGTCGGGCCCCGAGGTGCACACCGCTAAGCCCAGCTGCTCAGGTGGCTGAGGCAGGAGGATCTCAAGGTCCAGCTTAACCTGGACAACGCCGTGAGATCTGTGTCAGAATTGTTTAAGGTAAAATATAAAAAGGGCACGGGAGGGAGCGAGTGGCTTGGTCCTGGACTCCATCCGCGGTGCTCGGCCAGGGCGGAGGCGGTGGACCGCAGGCCGCAGGTGGAGGGCAAGGCGGAGGACCTGAGTGAGAACCGCGGCGGCCCCGGGAGCAGGAGCTGGGTGGGTGCAGATCATGGTCAGCGGAGTGGAGGAACAGGAGGGATGAGTGCGCGCGCAAGTAAAGAGGACCACAGGTGGACCCGAGCTGCTGGGGCCGGAAGTGGGAAGGGAGGCGTGGCCAATGAAGTGGGGGGGACGGAGGAGCCAATGGGCGCACAGAGTGGGGATGAGTGACAGGCGCCTGGGCTCAGGAGTGGGCGGGCTGAAGTGTGGCACTAGGGTGTTTGCGTGGACTCCTGGGGGCGGGTGTGTCCAGGGTGCACAGGCCCGCCCTGTAGGGGCGCGTTCCAGCTGAGATGGGCAGGGCGGCAGCTGGGCTCCGAGTTCACCAAGGTGGGGGGAGGGGAGGGGCTCCAGGCAGGGCCACGCCCCCTGCCCCGCCCCCCGCGCATGCTCTTTCTCATGACCAAGCTCCAGGGCGAGGTGGCACGTGCCTGTTATGCCGCTGCTCCAGAGGCCAAGGAAGGAGGGTCTCCATAGTGAGTTTAGGGCCAGGCTGGAATGCATAGTGAGGGCCTATCTCAAACAAACAAACATGAAACTACCACGAAGTGTTTTCTTGGTTTCCATGGTGCCCTGGCTTCAACACCCCTCGGCCCCACCCACCCGTCAGGAATGGGAAGCCGCGAATGCTTGCGTCCGTTATGCAGAATGGCGTGGTGTCCGCACAAAACCACGGGTGCCTTTGCTGGTCCTGGAGGGGGAACCCAGGGTGCTGTGTTGCTGCCCCGCCTCCCTTCCCAGCTGCTTTAATTCTTCATTTGGAGATAGGGTCCTGCTCAGTACCCCAGGCTGGGTTCCAACGTGCAGTCCTCCTGCCTCAGCCTCTCCTGCCCCTGGGCTCGCAGGTGGGTGCCCCCTGCCTGGTTTCCTTTTCCTTTTTTACATTTAGTTTGGTTTCTGTTTTGGTGGTGTGTGCTTGGTTCTCATGCACACTACTCATTGTCATGGTGGTAGGGGTGGAACACAAAACCTTTGCACTCAGTTTTTTATTGAATTATTTTTTGTGGTTTTGGACAAGGTCTTGCTATGTAGCCCAGGCTGGCCTCGAACTCACAACAACCCTCCTGTCTCAGCCTCCCAAGTGCTGGGGTGACAGGTGTGAACCACCATGCCCGCCCAGCTGAATCCTAAGGTAAAAGCAGAGCGACCTTGGACAGTGCTGTTTTCTCTTTTCCCCTCGGTTTCCTTATCCAGGGAGCTGGGCTGCAGCCTCAGAGGGTCTGGATTAGGATCCAGGGACCCAGTAGCAGCACACAGGAGGCTTGGGCAGTGTGACTGCCCTGTCCTGACTTGCCCTGTGTCCCCAGGGGCCTTGTGGGTCTGCGTCATTCTGAGCCCCCACTGTAAACCAGAGGAGCGGGCAGGCTGGCTCCAGCTGCTGGGCTCCAGGACAAGCTGGACCTGTGCCCGCTGGAAGAGGGTGCTGCTCCTTCGATGGCCCCAGCCTGCAACCCACAATGGCCCCCGCCCAGGTAGGATGGCCCTGCCGCCTCTCCCTGACAAAACCATCCCCACTGACTGTGCCCGAGCTTGCCATCTTGGCAATCTGTCCCCAGAGAGAGAAGAAACGGGGGAGGAAAAAAAAGAGGGCCCAGCCATTGGTGGTTCTCCCAGTCAAGAGGGAGTCAGTGCTGATGGCAGGAGCACTGGCAGCTTGCAGGACAATGAAGTGCAATTACAAGGGCACTTGCTACTCTGGCTTCGAAGGCACAGAGAGGATGGGGAGACTGAAGGACAATCCAACAGAGGGTGAAGAGGGACAGGTCAGGAGGTGGTGGGAGGGAAGGGCAAGAGACTGAGCAGAAAGCAGAGGGACACAGACAGACCACAGCTGCTGACCTCTGCTTTTCTCCCGGGTATGGGTGGGGAGCGTCGCTGGCCCCCGCCTGCATGTCCGAGGGCTGCTCTGAGGACATGGGAGTGACCACAGCCCGGGGTCTAACCCAAGCTAGAGCTCTGTGCTAGTCCTCTCTGCATGTCCCCGGGGTGCAGGGGCAGGGCCCAACGGAGGCTCCCACCAGGAAAGTGGGCACCCAGGTGCCTCGCGCAGGAAGGAATTTAACACAGGGACCGAGCATTCCTGGGCCCACGGAAAGGGCTGAGGCTTCAGGTCCAAGATCCAAGGGACTGAGCTGGGCACCGTGACAGACACTTGGGACCTGAGGCCAAGAGCAAGGCCGGCCTGGCCAACACCGTGACACCCTGTCTTTCAAAAGGCGCTTCCGGACGGGCGGCGCACACCTGCAGTTCGAGAGGCTGAGGCAGGAGGGTCACGAGTCCAAGCCCAGCCTGCGCTGTCAGTGACAGTGAGGCCCTGTCTCAAAGCCAGAAGTGCTGTTCACGGATGAGGGTGCAGCTCAGCGCCAGGGCTCTGGCTTCACGCCCAGTACTAAAAAAAAGTTACCTGTATGGTTGTAAATTAGTGGCAGAACCCTTGGCCCTGACCCCAGCGCTGCCAAACAGACGAAAACCGTTCTGAAGCACGGGGACTGCAGCACACAGCGAACAGCTGCGGCCCCGGGGGCTCTCACTCCAGACTGCTGAGCGCACCTGAGTCTGCACCCTGCCTCCTCCGGGTCCGGGAAGTGTGGCTGCTGAGCTTCCGGCCCCTGCAGCAAAGGGAGCTCGGCCGCGGCCCCTCCGGAGCGTGGACCGGGCGATGACCGGCTTTGCAGATTGTTTGTTCCGAGAGCCATCAGAAACCTACTGATGTGGAATTCAGCAATTTGCAGTTAACCGGGCACCTGAGTGCCCCAGGGGAAGGGGCGGAGGAAGGGTGTTCCGGACAGAGAACAGCACAGGCCGCAGGAACCCGAGGCAGAGGGTGCCTGGCGTGTCGCAGGAGGCTGGCGGTGGGCCCCGGACACCAGGTCCCTGCTGAGATTCCCCGGGCTGTCCTTGGAGACCCTGAAAGGGGTCTGGGCTGCATTTCAGCCAGGCAGGCAGCCCTGAGGCCTGAGGAGCAGGCGGCACTGAGGCTGTGTGTTGTGCAAAGCCCCTCCTGCCCCGGCAGTGTCCTGCCGGGCATAGTCCAGCAGCACGGCCTCCGAAGGGGCTGCTGAGGACACGCGGGGTCAGGACGGAGGGGTGTGAACCCGGGCAGGACCTGAGCTCCCCTTTGCCTGCAGAGCTGCTACAGAAAGGCGACACGTGGATCACCAACACTGAGGCCGGGTGGTCCACCCCCTGGACCCCAGCGGCTGCCTCTGCAGGGCGCTCCCAGAGGCCTGTCGCCTGGAGGAGGAGCCTCTCTCTCGTTACCAGGTATAGGACCCACTTTGGGAGCCCTGGAGGAGGAGGAGCGGGTTCCCACTGTGTTGGCCCCGCCCCTGGCCCTGTGCTCCTTGAAGGTGATGTCACACCCTGGGCCTGACCGCCTAGGTGACATCATGTCCGTGGCCACGCCCCTTGGAGGGAGCCAGTAGACTAAGCCTCTCCTGGCAATGGGGCTCCCCTAGGCCCAGCTGCTGCTAGGAGGAGCTCCACACTCCAAGACTTAGGGTGTCCCTACGCACCACTCTGTCCCTGTCGCCATGCTTGGGGCCAAGAGCTATAGGGTTCCAGGGAAGGGGTGGCAGCCTTCAGTAGCCCTGGTCCTGTCGCCCCCAAACTCAGGCGCTGAGAAGCGGAAGTCGTTCTACCGGCACATGCTGGTGCCCAGGAACCCGGGGAGTCCTACCTGGTACTGGCGCTAGAAGTCACCCTGCTGGGCCTGGGGCAACAGCGGGCCCTGCTGGAGGAGGTGGACCTGGATGACCGGCTGGTGCAGGTGCTGCGCAAGCAAGCGGGGCTGCTGCTGGACGGTGAGGCCCCGCCCCCTGCGGTTTACTGTCCGCCCTGAGCGGCCGCCATCTTTTAGTCCCGCCCTCCAGAGTGTGCTGGCAGCCAATAACTGCTCCCCCTTAGCTCCACCTCCGGGGTCTTACTGTCCATTCTGAGAGAGCGAGTTCTTGGTGCCGCCTCTAGGACTTGCTGCCAGCCAATAACGGCTCTACAGGGTGAGGGCCCACCCTTTGTGCAGTTTATAGCCAATGGGCTAGTCGCTTCTGGGCGGGGGGTGGAAACAATATAGGCACCGCCCCCGATCCTCTGGCCCCGCCCATAGGTAGCCTATTGGCTTGTTTGCTGTGAGTTCCGCCCCCATTGCTGCGGGAGTTATTTGGCGCCGCCCCCTCCAGACCTGGGACCTTAGGGCCTGAACTCCAGCCCCAATGTTTTTTCAAAAACCCCAAAGCCATGATTTTTATGGACCCAGTCACTCTCTGCCAGTTTTTACGTTTTTTGAATGGTCGAAAGAATCAAGACTGCTTTGGACTCCTGACAAATACATGAAATTCAAGCTTCGGTGCCCAGAGATGACGTTTTATGGTCTCGAGCCGCGCGCTCTCTCCTGCGTTTGGCTGTGGCCGCTTTTGTACAACGCGGAATTGCGTCCCTGGGACAGAGACCGAACATCTGGGCACCAGGACAGGTGGCTGTGGCCATCCTGCCATCTGCAGAAAAGAGGTCTGGCCCATGCTGAGTCTGTGGAAATGAGAGCCGACTCCGTATTTACCGCCCCCGCCCCTCGTTTACACATAACGGGCTCCGGCTGGGGTGTCTTCCAAGGCCAAGGAAACGGGACAGTGTTCACCCCAGCTCTTTGTTAGTCCCACCCAGGGACTTAAATAACTTTCTGGACACAGAACTGCCGCCAGCATCCAGAAATTAAGTCCAGTTATGATAAAAAATACTCAAAGGCCCAGCATGGGGACTCGCACCTGCGATGCCAGCTACTGCGGAGGCTGAAACAGGAGGACTGCAGATTCAGCCCAGCTGGGCAGCACAGCAGCTTAGCGGACCCTGTCTCCAAATTCAGAGGGACTCGGCGTGTAGCTTAGTGGTATCGAGGCCCTGCCTTCCATCCCTAACTCCAGACAAAAAGACCGTTGTGTAGGAATTGAAGATTACAGACATTTTTCCTTGTCAGATTTCTTAGAGGGCCAGGGTTTCAGCTCAGCGGCACAACGCCTGCCTGGCAAGTGCAAGATCCCGAGTTCGAAACCAGGCACTAAAGAAAAGAGAGGAGAGAGAGAGAGAGATGATCAAAGCCTATGGGAGGATGTGTGTAGCTTTTACACAAATACTACACTGTTTGGGGTTTTGTTTGTTTGATTTCTTGAGACAGGGTCTTGCTGTCTAGTTCGAGCTGTTCTTGGACTATGTAGGCCAGGCTGGCCTTGAACTTGTGGCAACCCTCCTGCCTCAGCCTCTTGAATGCTAGAATGACAGTGTGTGCCTGGCACCATACCATGTATTTAAGATACTTAGGCACTGACAGATTCTGGAATCTGGGGAGGTGCTGGAGCCTGGCCCCTAAAGACGCTAAGAGGCAGCTACACAGTGAGCTGGTTGTAATAGTGTACAGGGGTTGTTAAATCATTCAACAAACATCTGTGCACCTGCGATGCACTAGGCATCATTCTGGCTGCTGTAAATGCCCAGGTGGAGCTGCATTCTCGGTGTCATCAGACGGTGAAGTGGTAAACTGTCGCCTTCACCGGCCACCACCCACACCCTCTGTCCCCTGACCCCTCCCCTGCCCACCTCTGCTAACCACCATTCCCTCTTTTGCAAGATCCACTTTTTTCTTTGTGAGATGGGATCTCACTGAGCTGCCCAGCCTGGGTTTGAATTTGTAATCCTCCTGCCTCAGCCTCCCCTAGTGCTAGGATCACAGGCGTGTGCTGCCACCACACCCAGCTGAGATCCAATTTGTTAGCTTCTACATGAATGAGAACATGCAGTATCTGTGTTTTGTGTCTGGCTTATTTTACTTAACACGATATCCTCCCAATCCATTCACATAGCTTCAAATGGCTGGTTGCTTTTTCATGGCTGAGTAGTACTCTGTTCTGTCTCAGTAGGTTCGGTATCTTAGCTGTCATGCATGGGTCTGTTATAAACCCTGGAGTGCGGGTGCTTTTTGCTGTGCTGATTTCCTTTCTTTTGCCCATTTATCCAGCAGCGAGACTGCTAGAGCCTATTTTTAGGGGCTGTTTTTTTCTCGTGTATCAGAGATCGAGCCCAGAGCCTTTGCGCTGAGCTGCGTCTCCAGCCCTTTGTTGTTGTTACTTTGAGACAGGATCTTGATAAATCGCCCAGGCCGGCCTGGGCTCGTGAGCCTGCCGCCTGGCTCCCCAGGGTGCTGAGATTACAGGAGGCGCCATCATACCCACCTAGTTCTGGTTTATTTTCTGCACTGTTCCGCAGTGGCTGTGCTGATTTGCCTTCGCACGGACAGAGAGTGAGGGTCCCCCTTTCTCCACGTCCTCCCCGGCACCCTCAGTCTGTCCTTGCTCCAGCCACACAGGAGCTCAAACCCAGAGCCTCGCACCCGCTGGGCGAGCACCGCCACCAGCTGCAGCCTCTGCGCTTTGACCTTATGTTCATAGCGGCAGGGTTGTGCTGTGCTGTCCAGGGTGGCTTTGAACTGGCGATCCTCCTGCTTCAGCCTCTTGAGTAGCAGGGATGACAGCCTCATGCCACAGGCAGGCCCCCGTGCAAAGGCCCTGGGCCTGGTCACGGAGAGGTGGCTGGTGTGGCCAGAGCAGGAAGGGGAGACGGGATCTGGCCGGGGGCTCTGCCTGGGCCTCGGGGACACAGCTTGTAGTTTTGAGGGGTTGAGGGTTTCTTTTTTTTTTTTTCATTTTGTTTTCTTGTGGCACCGGAGCTGCACCTAGGGTCTTCACACTCGGCTCCACCCCCAGCCATTTTTCGGTTTCATTTTGAGGCAGGGTATCTCGCTAAGTCACTGCGTTACCCTGGCTGGGTTTGAACTTTATCCTCCTGCCTCGGCCTCCTGGCGTTCTGGGATTACACACGTGCACCGTGCCTGGCGTAAACCGCAGGGGTCACGTGGGAAAGGCCTTGAGTTTGATACCAGGCACCAAGTGAACAAAAAAGCCGGCGTCTGCATATAGCCTCGCTCTTGCGCGCCGGCCCAGTGGAGTCTGCGCGCACCCTACGGAGCAGGCGCAGGCGCAGGCGCAGTCCAGCCCGGTTTCCGGTGCGGAGGCGGCCAAGGCGTAGAGAGGGACAGTGAATCGCCCCGAGTCACACAGCCCCGAGCGGCGGGACAGGGTTTGACCCCAGGCACTCCTGGTTCAGGATAGTTGCCCTTGACACCCAGAGGTCCTGGGTGGCTTCCTTCTGCTGGGACAGCGGTGGGGAGCCAGGGACCCAACCGTGCCTTCCTCCACAGGAGACCCCAAGTGGCCGCACGCCTCCTGGCTTCCATCCAGCAGAACATCCACTCCCCAGCTCTGCTCTTCATGCTGGGGCAGGACGCCTGCAAGACGGCCACCCCGGCCAGGGCACCTCCGGACAGCAAGCCGCTGGGCATCGCGCAGGAGCTGGGCCTGCAGGTGGGGGGGGTAGGTTTTGTGGGAGCTCCGCCCAGGGCTTGCCTTTGGGTGTGGGCTGGTGGGAACTCCGCCCCAGGACGGGGCCTCTGGGATCTCAACCTTGGGGTGGTCTGGTGGAAGCCCGTCTTTGGGTGTGGCCTGGTGGGAGCTCTGCCCAGGGGCGGGACATGTGGGAGCTCCGCCCCAGGGTGGGGCAAGTGGGAGCTCAACCTTGGGGTGGAGTCTGGTGGAAGTCCCGCCTTGGGTGTGGGACCTGGTGGGAGCTCCGCTCCAGAGGCGGGACATGTGGAAGCTCCGTCTCGGGGCGGGGCCTCTGGGAGCTCAACCTTGGGGTGGAGTCTGGTGGAAGCCCCGCCCTTAGGTGGGGCCTGGTGGGAGCTCCGCCCCAGGGGCGGGACATGTGGGAGCTCCGCCCCAGGGTGGGGCAAGTGGGAGCTCAACCTTGGGGTGGAGTCTGGTGGAAGTCCCGCCCTTGGGTGGGGCCTGGTGGGAGCTCCGCCCCAGGGTGGGGCCTGAGTGGCACCTTCGGGTCTGTGAAAAGGTTCAGATTCAACTAGCAACCTCAAGGCCCTGAGTTAAATCCCTAGCACTCAAAAACCGAAAACCGGAGGAAGCCAGGTTTCATCCGGATCACAAAGTGGGTGAGAGCTCAGGCCCGGGGCTGTGTGCTGTTAGTGCAGGGTTGTTGGTGGGTGGGATTTAAAATGAGGGTGGAGCCAAGCCGGTCAGTAAGGCGCTGCCTTCGGGGTGTGGCCTGGAGGGAGGCGGGGCAGCTGGCGGGGTGCCGGCTGGGGCGCGGAGCCTTGGGGCTCGGGTCTGCCAAAGCTCCTGGGGATAGAGCTCTGTGGCACAAGCGCCTGCCCGGCAAGCGCAAGGTCCTGAGTTCTGGTCCTGGTACCAAAAAAAAATTTTTTTTTTCTGTGAGGTTGGCGTGGAACTCATGCCTCACGTATGATAGCTTTCCTTTGTGTGACGCGGGGGTGGGCATGGGGGAGGGGTCTCCTGGGACCTTGGCCCCTTTTTCTTTTTTTCCGGCCCCTTTATTTGAAAAAATTCTTTTGATGTTGAGACAGGGTCTTACCAAGTTGCCCAGGCCACTGAGTGATCCTCCTGCCTCAGCCTCCGAGTAGCCAGGATCGCAGGAGGGCACCAGGGCGCCCAATCCCAGGACTGCGAGGAGGAGGAGGCAGCGCGTCCCCCCACCGCACACCTGGAAACCCCTGCTCGAGCCCTCTTGCCCGCAGGTCATTCGGATGGCCCTGAATACCATGACCTGGCGCCGGAGGGAGATGGTGCGCTGGCTGGTGAGCTGCCACCGAGATCGGTGAGGGGCACCAGGGGGCACGCAGCCCGTCACCCAGCTCTGATCCCGGAGGGGCCACCCAGGGGGAAAGCAGAGGACGCCCCCGGCCTGCTGCCCGAACTCACCCAGGCAGGGAGGCAGGGGAGACAGAAGGCCGGCCAGGCCACAGCAGCCTGGGAAACAGGAAGGTGCCCGCTGCTGGCCCCACCGCAGCCCCACTGCCCTTGCTGCTTTGAAAAGGTTAAAAAAGTTTCTTAGCCAGGCGTGGGTGTCACATCCGGGAGGCTGATACAGGAGAATCTCCCGTTAGGACACGGCCTGGGTAACTTAGCAAGGTGTCTGCTAAAATTTAAAACAAGGTGTGCAGGTCATTTTGAAGCCCCCGGATTCCATTCCCGGTACCCGCACCCCCAGGCCCCCAGGTGCTGGCAAGCCTCATGCCCACCTGGTGCTCCCCCTTCACACAGGTGGAGGCGGCCACCACCGTGGCGGTGACGGCACCACGCAGGCCGCGCTGCTGCAGCTGCTCCCGGTTCCTGCAGCGCGTCAGGCAGACCCACGGGGACAAGAAGAAACTCACGCTGCTGGTGCGGGGTGGTTTGGCTGGGGCATGGCAGGAACTCGGCCCGGGGAGCCCCAGGCCCTGCTCCCCAGCTGGCAGCACCGCTGTAGGCCGCGTCAGTGTTAGGTCAAGCAAGGGGCGTGGTGGTGCAGGCCTGTCACACCAGCACTCGGGAGGCTGAGGCAGGAGGGTCCTTGCAAGTTCAAGACCAGCCTGGGCTACGAACTGAACTGCCTGGACTGCACAGCACAGGCTGTCTCAGAAAGGTTTTTTTAAAAATGGGGGGAGTCGGGGAGCGTGCAAATACGTGTGCAAGACGGGAGCAGAAGCCATACCACCCCACCCCCGTGCACCCCCGGAGGTGTGCTCGGCAGCTCACCGGACCCCACCCCAGCCTGGGGCACCCAGGAGCAATGGAGCATCCCTGCCCCTGCTGGGCACCCAAAGAGGACCTGCCTGGAACCCGATCCAGGCGATGTAGCGTGCCACCCGCAGGCCACCGGGCCCACCTCTGCACCCCACTTCTCAGGGGCCCCCATTCCACTGTCCTGAGCGCCCACGAAGGGTCTCACAAGGTCTCAGGCCTCGGCCACATGCCTCACCCTCAGCCCTGGTCCAGCCGGGACCCCTGGGCACCGGAGCCCTGGGGAGGCTGGGTCTGGGGTTGTCACTGCCCACCCTCACCCCCCACCAGGACTGGACAGGATTGGGAACCAGGCGGTGCCGCGGCTGCCCAGGAGCGCGGCTCAGGGTCCAGGCCCCGCGTGGAGGGGCGAGGGGCTCCGGACCTCCCTGCGGCTGTCTGCGCCCTCCGTCTGAGGCCGGGGCGGGGCTCGCCGCCTCCCCATCCTGCTGGGGTGCGCGCTCCCCCTGTGCAGTGGGGAAGGGGGTGGTGGCATTTTGCAACCGTTTTCTATTTACTGAACCCTGGGTTGTATTTCCTTCTTTGTTCTTGTTTTTGTAAATGATGAAACACAGCCTCTTGTTTAACTTTATTTGGGGACTGCGGTGCGCCGTCCCCCACCTCACCCCATCCCGTCCCCTCAGCAACAAACCAACCAGATGGGTTCCAGCCTCCTGTCTGGTCGCAGCCTCCAGGGAGGGGTGAAGCCGGCGGGCAGAGCTTCGGGTCTTCGCCGCCCTCTGCTTCCAGGCCGTCTGGCCTTAAACTCCAGGCGATCCTCCTGCCTCAGCCTCTTGCGTGCATCCTGGGGTGACAGGCCTACCCTGCCCCCTCCACGCCCGATTTCACGAAGGACGAAGGCGAGGCCTCATCAAGTGATTCTTGATGTAGGACCTGAGGGCGCCCCCATTTCCCACCACCCCACCCCACCACCGGAGAGGTTTGGCCCTTGGGACAGCGCCCTGGGAGTGGCCACTAGGGGGAGCCCTGGACAGGGGTCCTGCGGCCCACAGGTGCTGGGTGGGCGTGGCGGGGGAGTGAGGCATATCGGTGCAGGCTTTATTTTTTAGAGACCGTGTCTCCGCTCCCTATGCAGTCCAGGCTGGCCTTGAGCTCACTGTGTAGCGCAGGCTGGTCTCAAACGCGCAGCCATCCTCCTGCCTCAGCCTCCCGAGTACTGGGATGACAGGCGTACGCCACTACGCCGGGCTCAGGTCTGGGCTCTTAATGCCGCAAACAGACGGAGGCCCCCTGGGGGCGGGCAGCCCCGCGTCGCCTTCCTTCCCCGACCTGCGGAGCGGGCCGAGCAGCGGACGGGGCCTGACGCGGTGTCGCGCCCGGGGCAGCGAGGACGGCGGCGCAGACACTGGCCGCTAGAGGGCGCTGGAGCCGCGCGCTTGGGGGCGGGACTCCGGCTGCGCTGGGCACGGCGATTGGCTCCGGGCACCGCCCTGGGCTCGAGGGACCCAATCAGCGCGGCCCTGCCTCCCGCCCCGCCCGCCCCACCGCGCAGGTACGTGCGGAGGACCCTGCCGCCCGCGCTGCGCAGTCCGGGCCGGCAATCAGGGCTTCGTGCGGGCCCGGGCACCCTCACTGCGCCTGTGACCTGCCACCCGCATGTCACCCCTTGGGGCCGCGTGCGCCTTCAGCCACAGCTCCTGTCTAGCAGGGCTGGCGGTGACGCCTGTCATCCCAGGACTGGGGAGGCTGAGGCAGGGGCGTCACCGGGAGTCCGAGGCCGGCCTGGGCTACGTTAGATTCTGTCCCCCCGGAGTAAACTTTCCCTCCAGCACCCTCAGCAGACGCCCCACAGCCCTCCCGAACCCCAGGACCCCACCTCCTGCACCCCTAGATCAGGCTCCGTGCCCTCCCCTCGGCCCGGGCGTCATTTACGGCAACCCGCCCCTCTGGAAGCGCGTCACCGCAGGACGCCCCGCCAGGCCTCCTCTCTGAGCTCCCGGGAGGAACCAGAGGTGCGCGCGAAGGCTCAGTGTGGCCGGCGGCCGGGAAGCTCGGCGGTGAGCGCCGCCGTCCAGCGCTCCCGGCCCAGACCTCCACCCGCAGCTGGCGAGGGAAAAAACAGCGCTGAAACCGTGAGGCCGGGAGCAGAAGTGAATCACAGCCCGCCAGCGCCCCGGGGTGAGGCCAGGACATTGATTTCACCGTGCACAATACCAGGGCTGCCCTCCCGCTGCTGGGTACACCGGGCCAGCCCGGACGGCCTGGGCGCTGCCCCCTGCCTCCCAGCCCCTCCCCAGCGCCCTCCTCCCACCTGCTCGGCCAGGGCACAGGTTGACCCCTGGGAGGGAGCGGGTGCCATTAAAAAGCCAAGGGGCGCAGGGCAAGAGTGGACCGGGCACACCCGGCCAAGTCAGGCCAGCCGGTTCCGGAAGCTGCGAGTTGGCACTTAACGGTCAGGGGGCCTGAGGCAGCTTCCTCTTGGGTAACTGGCAGCCGGGAAGGGGCAGCACCCCTGCCAGGCTTAGGGGAGGAGGGGCTGAGCCCGGGCTGGTGGCGCCCGCCTGTCATCCCAGCACTCAGGAGGCTGAGGCAGGAGGGTTTCCAGGGCTGCACAGGGAGCTCAAGGCCAGCCCGACTACACAGGGAGACCCTGTCTCACAAAACAGAAAGGGAGGGCTGGGCGCCGGGCCCCGAGGAGCGCGCCGGCTTCCTCTCCTCAGGAAGGGCCACCCACCCACTGATCCGTCTGCCCCGGGATCGCAGCCCGGCCTGCGCGAGGCAGGACCCTGTGTGCCGACCAGGGCAGGCGGCCGCCCGGACCCCCCTCCTCTGGGCCCCTCTGGCCCTCGCGTCGGGACGGGGGACGGCCACCGGCTGCGGGCTCCAGGGGGCTTGACCCCTGTTCCTGCTGAACTGAGCCAGTCTGCACGAATCTACTGTGTTTCAGCTCAGTAGGTACAGGGGGCAGAGCCCGGGGGCCGGGCCGGGCGCGGGGCGCAGGCGCTGAGGGCGGCCCGGGGGACGGAACTTAGCCACTGTGAACACGCCTTGGTGGGAACCTGCTCACAAGCGGCTAAGCCCTGCTCCTCGGGCCTGGCGGAGGCGGCCGGGCTGCGGCAGCAGCGGTGACCGTGGCGGTGACCGTGGCCCTGTCCGCTGTCTCGTCCCGGGTGCAGTCAGGCTCCTCGGTGGCCCTGGAGGCAGAGCTCAGGGTCGGTTGGAAATCCCTGGCAATGTGATTTGTGACAGACAGCAAATCTCATCCCCAGGAACCCCAGCTGGCCGTGGCACGGGCGGGGGGCGCTGGGCGGGGCCAGAGGCTGGCACCTGAGGAGAGAAAGCACGGAGGTGACGCACCGGAGGGACACCGCCCACTCGGGTGCCCACCGCGTCGCCCCTCAGCTGGGTCCCGGCCCGCGGTGTGGACAGATGTCCACGGCGCCGCTGAGGGCCAGGGCCAGCCCGCCCCGCACGCCAGCCCGGCCTCCCACCCCCGGCTGGGCAGCCAAATGGGGCCACGCGAGTTGAGAGGAAGCCGAGGGGGCGGGCAGGCGGTGAGGAAGTGATCTCACCCCGGCCGGCGCCACTTCCTAGAAGCCTGAAGGGCAGGAGGAAACCGCCAGGCCTCCCCCGTGGCCCTGGTCCTCGGCAGCTGGCCGGCCCGCGCCCCTCCCAGGCCCGGTCCAGGCCGGGCATCGCTCCCACCCAGCTCGGGACCCCAAGCCCGGACCCCAGCTCGAGTCCTGAGCGCAGCTTCCCAGGCACCCTGGGCGCCCGTGTTCCTCCACCTGTCACACCGAGGTGACGGCAGCTACGGGGCGTCCGCCAAGGGCAGCCCTCCGGCCCCGCTGGGCGCGGGCCATGTTTGTGAGTCCCGGTGAAGAACAGGGAGGTGCACACGGAGAACTTTCCTTTTGAGACAGGGCCTGGCAGGGTAGTGCCGGCCTTGCGCTCACCACACTCCCCAGGCTGGCCCGGAACTCTGCAGCGACCCTCCTGCCTCAGCCTCCCAAGCCTGGGCCACCACTCTCGGCTGTAATTTAAGAATGGCCCGGGGCTGGGGAGCGGAGCGTGTGCCAGGCCCTGGGTTCCATCCCAGTGCCACCAAAGCGGACTCTGAGAAGATTTCACACCTGCAGAGAAACAGCCAGCCAGGGCCAGGGCTTTCCCGGGAGGAGCGGGGCCCTCGCAGCAGAATCCGAATCCCCAGCCCGCCCGGGCTCCGGGCTCCGGGCAGCTCCTGTGGCTCCCCTGGCCCCGCAGACAGCAACACCAGCTATCTGCTGGCTAAGTGGCCGGCAGCAGGGCCTCATGAGTCATGCATGTCATCAGGACAGAGTGACACTGTCATCGCAGTCCCCGGTGCAAAGCGGCCGGAAGGTGAAGTGAGGATCCCGCCACGCAGGCCTGCGGGACCCCAATGTCCAGATCGGGGGTCCCCGGCCATCGGGAGGCGGGCAGCGAGAGATGTCCTGCGCCCGCAGCCACCCAGGGCCCCGGTCCTGTCCCCCCGGCACTGGGGGGTCAGCTGGGAGCGGCCTCCCCAGCCGCCTCCGGAAGTGAGGCAGCACTTTCGTGTCCCAGGGACCAGGACGGGAAGGGCGGCCATTTGGCCGGGCCCGTTTCCTGTGGGGTTTTCCCTGCACACAGCCCGGGCCGCGCCAAGGCCACTCCCGTCCCCACGGGCGCGCGAGTCCAGTCCCGCGTGGGGAGGCCTCGGCCGCGCAGGTGCCGGGCCAGCCCCTTCCCTATCCCTGTCCCTATCCCGGGCTCCCCGCCGGGCCGGCGGCAGGGATGGAGGTCAGGGCCCCGGCTGGGTGGGGACCGGTGCGGGCGCAGGCGGCGGCTACGCACCAGACACGCCGGGCCGGCCGGGAGGTCGGGGACGGCTTCCGCCGGGCCTCGGCGCCGCAGCCCACAGGCCCGATCCCCAAATACTTTCCACCCTCGCGGCAGCTGGGATCGGAAAATACCACGGCCCGAGGCCCCGCCCTGCCGCGCCGCCCAGCCTGTCACCAGCGCGTCGCCTGGTGGCCCAGACTCCTCGCAGAAGCCCAGCCAGCGGCCGACGGCCGAGGGGCGCCGGGCCTGACGCTGCCCCCTCCCCAGACCCTGCCTCCTGGGCAGGGAGGACCAGGCGGGGTCCCGGGCCGGGCACTGCCAGGGTTGGCACCCCGTGGGGGAGGGGGCCGCGGCCCACCAGGGCAGGCGCGGGGTGGGGAGGCGCCCTGAGCCATCTTACAAATAAGCGACAAAAAAGGTGTGGCCACTCCACCCGGGAGCCAATCACGGGGCCGGGGGCACCCCATACCCGCCGGGGTGACCCTTCCTCCGGGATCCCCCAGCACCAGGCCACCTCTGCTGCATCTGCTTGCAGGCTGCCTTCACCCTGGTCCACCTCAGCCCCCTTACTGCTGGAGAAGTTTCCCTCAGCGGCCCTGGCTGACCTCACACTTGTGACCCTCCTGCCTCAGCCTCCCGGAGTGCTGGGATGACAGCTGTGCATCACCCTGTCCCCCGGTAACCGGTTTCCAAAGGCCTCTGTCCCCCTTTCATGACACCCCAACCTCTCACAGACCCATGGCTCGGGCCCCTGGACTCTTGGGTGTCTGCTGCGCCCATGGTCCTGGGTGGCAGGGTTCAGCATCTCCAAAGTCACTCGGCCGCCCTTGGCCACCGGGTGCCCCGTCCCGGACCACCCGGCAGCAGGCCACGGAGGCGCGGTGACCACACCCAGGGTGGCGCCACCCCAGCACCCCTGGGCCAGGCGCCGCTGGAGTGACTAAGCCATGCCCAGCAGGGCACATCCCGCTCTCCCCAGAATTCCCACACCCCTCGCCCTGCACTGTCCTCAAGGTGACTGGACACACCCCGGGGTGCCCCCGGGACCCCAGACAGCGGGAGAAAGGGACCCGGTGCTCCCGAAGAGCGTGGCGCCCCGGGCCTAGGCAGGAGGGGGTGAGGCAGCGACTCCCCCCTCACCCCAATGCGCCCCGTTTCCTGATGCATAAAATGGAGGCCCCAAGGCCGTCCTGGGCCTGCACAGAGGACGCCCAGGCGGAGCCAGGAGCGGCACCACGCGCCCCTCATCCCAGCCCCGGGGAGGCTGAGGCAGGAGGGCGCTGCGGCTCTGAAGCCAACCAGGCGAGTTCGAGGCCCCCCTGGAGTTCACCCTAGACCAAGTGACCAGGTCCCCGGGAGGGGCCGCAGGACGTCTCCCCAGGTCCACCCGCGTCCCCACAGCCTCACCCACTGCGGGCAGCCCCCGCGCAAGGTGCAGCGCGGCCTTGGGAAGGGTGGCTGCACCCCACGGGGGCCGCGGGATTCCAGGCCGCTCTGCAGGGCCGTCTCCCCACACGGCATCTGGGCCCCCCTGCACCCGGGCCTGGATGTGGGGTCCCTGGGGCACCCGAGCGCACCTCTGCCCTCCCTGCAGCAGGAATCCGCGGAGGCCGGGCCAGCACGGACAGGCCCGGCCCGGACACGCCCTGTCACGCACGGCCGCTGCCAGCCCGGGCCCAAGCAGCTCTCTCAGGTCCCCTCCGGCCGTGGCGAGGCCTGCTGCCAGCTGGGGTCTCGGGGCGCTCCCAGAGGGCACCCTGCAAGCGCAGGGGGCGCCAGGGCCCTCGGGGACGCCGGGACACGCTGGCACCCGGCCCGGGCGCGCCTTCCCGGGACGCCGGCGAGGGGCGCATGTGCCCGGCCCGGCGGGGCGTGGGCGAGCGACAGGGCGTGTCCGGCGGGCACCTGTTGGGCACCGCCTTCCATCGGGCTGGCACGGGCGCCACTGGCGAGGCCACGGGTCCTGTCACCGCGGGCGGGCTGGGAAGGGGCCGGGACAGCCGGCCAGGGGCGCCGCGGCAGGAAGGTCAGGGCCGGGCTTGGGGCGCCCGCGGAGGGGGACCCCGAGGGCCCCCGAGCCAGGCGTGCAGGAGTCGGGGCTCAGCCGGGGCGCCTCAGCGTCCTCCAGAGTGGCCGAGCCCTCGGGGACCCCAAGCCGGCCCTCCGCAGGGGCGACAAGCGCGGGCAGCAGGCGGAGAACCCGAACCCCGGCCGCCCCTGGCCCCCAACCCTCCACGGGAGGCCGTCCCTCCTCTCACCCCAAGTTGTCACGAACTTGGAAATGACCCCGTCCGGACTCGGAAGCCCGGGGAGCCCCTGGGGCGGCGGCCCCGCGCGGCCGGGCCGCGCTCCGAGGCGGGCAGGGACCCCGCGCTGCGCCCCCGAGGCCGGGGGTCCCCCGGGCCGGGCCTGGGGCTCGGGCCAGCGCCCTCCGCTCGTCCCAGGCGGCGCCCAAGGTCCCTCCCCGGCTGGCGAGAGTCGGGGGCCCGAGGCGCGCCCCACTCCGCCGTGACGCCGGCGCGGGAGCCGCCGCTTTGCCCGGCCCGGCGCCCCCTGGGGTCGGCGCCACTTACCGGACGGAGCGGCCGGGCGAGCGCACGCGGCGCCCCCTGCCGCGGGCCGGGCTTAAAACGGCGGCGCCGGGGGCGGGGCGGCGGGGGGCGGAGCCGGGGCGCACCCGCACCCCGTTAGGCCCAACTTTCCCTGCGCGGCCGGAGCAGCCGCGGAGCGCGTGGGCCGGCCGGCGCCCCCGCCCACGCCGCCCCGCGCCCCGCGCCCCGCGCCCCGCACGCACACCCGCCATTGTTCCGGGACGCGGCGCCCTGCCGGGCTCCCGCGCTCCGCCGCCGCGGCCCCGGGCTGGGGGAGGCGGGCGGCCCGCGTGGGCCCGAGGGCGACTCCCCAGGCCCCACCCGGGGCGGGCGGGCGCCCCCTTCCAAGGCCCCGGCAGGGGACCCGGACCGCAGGGACAGCCGGACCCCGCTGCGCACCTCACTCGCCGGGTTCCTCCCGTGTCCCCCTCTGCCCCCCTCTCCTGTGTGGGGGTCTCCACGGAGGCCACGCCCAGCGGCTCCGGTGGGGCCCGCGCCTGGGGCTCCCCAGCCTTGCCTCCTGCAGCGGGAGGGGCAGGCTCCGGCAGGCCGGGGCAGAGCCTCGGCGCCCTGGGCCCTGGGCGGAGGGCTTGGGTGGCACAGAATCCCGCTCCGGGCAGGGCCGGAAGGTGGGAACCGGCCTCCTGCGGACGGTTTCGGGGCGGGTCTGGCCCCCCCCAGGACCGGCACAGGAGTACACATTTGTCACCCCAGAAGTGCAAAGTGACTGCTTTCTTTCATTTTTCTCGAGCCGGGGTCTTGCGGTATAGCCCAGGCTGGCCTCGAACCTGAGGACATCTTCCTGCCTCAGCCTCCCAGTGCACCACAGTGCCTGGCTGAAAGTGACGGGTACCCCGCATGAGCGCGCCCCTCCCCGGCACCAGCCTGCGGGGGCCCCCAGAGGCCCCCGCCCTCCCTCCGGGTCCCCTGCATTCGCCCATGCGAGCTGGCCAAAGTGGCCTGTCGGTTTTTGTGTCCTATCAGGAAAGGTGGTGGGGACAGGAGCAGGGTGAGGCCAGGTCTAGTGGCCAAGTGGCATGGGCCACCCACATCCACTGCTGTCCACAGAGTCTTGGTCACGTGCTGTGTGTGGTTCCAGGCATCAGGGACACACAGGGAACAAGACAGAGAGACAGACCTTAGGCGCCCGTCTGCGGGACGGGGGACGCCGTGGCCAGCAGGTACATGAGCATAAAACAGTGTGTTGGGTGCTAACCTGGGGGTGCAAGAGATGAGGGGGGGCTCAGGTGAAGCCAGTGCAGCTATGGGAGGAGCAGACATTCAGCAGGCACCCAGAACAGCCAGTGCAAAGGTCCTGGGGCACACAAGTGCACACACTATTTGAGCAGCAGGGCAGAGCACCATTTATTTGATGGAGGTCAGGAAAACCGAAGTTTCTACTCCAGCTCCCAACTTTCCAGCTGGATGTCTCTGGCCAAGTGCTCACACGTCCCTGAGTGTTGGATTCTTTATCTGTGACAGCTCAGCGGCTCCAGGCCGCACTTGGGAGGCCGACCAGGTGTGCGGGACGGTAAGGGGTCCTGCAGAGACGGCGGTCCCACAGGTCACCCCGGCTCACACGCAGGCCGCCTGCCGGGTCCCATGGCAACGCGGCACACAGAGACATCAAACAGGCCTGCCGAGGAAGTCCCACGTCTCTGTGGTCAGGGTGGCCCCGCCCCAGCCGGGCGGGCTGGCGGCTGGCACAGGCCCAGGCGGGGCCCCTGGCTCCGGTCGCCCTGACGACTGGCGGTGTTGTGGGCTGCATGGGATCCCGGGTCGCTACCCCCGCGCCAGGCGCTGCCACTGCCCACATCCGGGGAAGGGCACCCGGTGGCCGCCACCAGCCTCTGCGTCCAACGGCCACAGACCCGCGTCCCCAGCCTGGGGGAGGATGTCGCCTGTCCAGGGTTGAGGCCCAGGGGGGATGGGGCTCGGGGGACCCCAGCCTGGCACCCCACAGCCTTCCCGGGTCGGACCGGGTCACCAGGGCGGTGGACACGGCCCCTGTCCCCGCCTGACTCACCAGCCGGTGACGTCAAGGCCTGGCCGGCCACCGCGACCTGGCGGGGGGACAGGGGCCGCCCCAACAGTGTCCACGCGCCTGCCCTCTGCGGCCCGGCCGGCGCGTGGAGGGTTAAGAGGAGCCTTCTGGGGGGCTCCCCGCTGCACCCCGGGCCTCCTGACGTCACCGGGGTTGCCATGGCGACCGGCCGAAGTTCCCAAATAAAATTACCGCGGGCGGGTTAAGTTTCCTAGGACGCGGCCGCCGGGTAAACAACGGCGGTGCAGGCGGGGCGGCCGGGCCTGCACCCCGAGCTGGGGGTGCAGGCCCGGGACGCAGCCCGGAGCCCCCAGGCCGCCGAGTCCCGCCGGAGCCGCTTGGGGTCCCGCAGGAGACGGGACCCCGGGCCCGGCCGCCCCGCCCCGGCCCAGCTGCGGCGGCTCCTGCATCTGGCAGCCGCGCGCTTCCTGTCGCCCGCGGCCCGGAGCGGGTAAAAATAACCCGGCCCCCCCAGTCCCCCGCGGGGCAGGGGCGGGGGCAGGGCTGGAGGCCAGGCATGGGGTCCCCACTGCACCCCGGACAGGGTGCTGGCTGGCCCTGGGCGCCGCCGGCTGGGCCGAGGCACTGACCCCTGAGACCGGCCTCAGCCCGTCAGTCTGTGAAGTGGAGGCGGGAATGGTGCCAGGCCGGAGCCCTCTGCTGGGGCTCGGGGTGCAAGGCCCTGGCCCCCCGACGTGTTCAGCACGGCTGAAAACAGAGGCAACTGCATTTCGCCATCTTTACCTTTGTCTCCGACCCAGGGAACCCCGGAGAACCCCTCCAAGCACAGTTACCAGGGAAAACACAGAGCCAGGCCTGTAAGCCCAGCCCTCAGGAGGCTGAGGCAGGAGGGTCTCCTGAGTTTGACACCAGCCTGAGCTACACGGGGAGTTCCTGTCTCAAAAAATCAAAGACAAGGGCCGGGCATTTAGCTCAGTGGCTTCAGTGTCTGCCTGGCAAGCTCGAGGTCGTGAGTTCGATCCCCGGTACCAAAAAATAATAATAATAATTACCATCAAAGACAAACCAAAATAACACAAACACACACAGGAGAACCAGTTCCATTTTATTTCAGAATCACAACGGATCTTCTCTTGGAACATAGTAAAAATAAAAAAACTCTCCTAGTAAAGTTTACCTGTTCTGTACCTGAAATTGACACTTATGCGGACGGCC
>PVJX010008537.1:32035-65152 GCA_004027295.1 Dolichotis patagonum
CCTTTTTTTTTTTTTTTTAGTGCTTTTTTCTGGCACCAGAATTCATCCCCAGCCTTTTAAAAGTTAATTTAATTTGATGTAATTTTTAATTTTCAAAGAGGGTCTGACTAAGCCACCACATCGCCCAGGCTGGGCGCCTGGACCCGAGATCCTCCTGCTTCAGCCTCCCCAAATGCTGGGATGTCAGCCACGGCCCACTGCACCCCACCGAGCATTCTCCCTCCACCCCCATGCCTGCCGTCCTTTGACTCCTCGGGGCCCCAGGTCCTCTCTCTCCTCCTGCTTGTAAGTGACCGAGTCCACCACTGGGCAAACTGAACTTCCTCGCTTGTCCCCGGGAGGGAGGCTGAGGGCTCCGGGCCGAGGCTGCACCTTCTCCGTGAGTGGCACCCGGACCCCTGTACTTTCCTTCCTGTTTTCTCGGGTTCTGGGTTTCTGGGCTTTTCACGCCCCCCTTGCGGCTGGGCTGGCCTGGCACCCGCTGGGCAGCCCCAGGCCCTCGGCCTTCCCATCCCCAGGGGGAGACCTTGCGTTTGAACCCGAAGTCAGGGACCCGGGACCCCTAACCCGGGCTTGGCCTCTGCTGGCAGAGGAAGTTGACACCGTGACTCAGTTTCCCCAGCCTGGGAACCGTCCAGGGCTGTGGCGGACCCCAATCCATGATTAAATCCAGAGTGGGGGTCAGGGCTAGGACACGGCTTTGCCCGCTAAGCCTGAGCTCCTGGGGGGGGCAGGTCACACAGGTCACCCAGCCCGCCCCGCCCCGCCCCCTTCCAGCCCCAGGCCGCTCCTGGAATCCGGACTCGGGGCTCGAACCCCGGTCGCGGGGCGGGAGCTGCTGTTGCCCAGCAACGCGCTATTTGTTGGCGGGGGCGGGGCGGCAGTGACTCAGCGCGCGGGAGGGGGCGGGGCTGGCGGGAAGCCGGCGCCCCGCCCCCACCCCCACGCGCGGGAAGGCTGCGTGCGGCCGCGTGCGTCGTGCCTCAGTTTCCCCGCGTCGGTGGCCCCTCTCCGTGCGCACGAGGGCGAGGACCGGGCCGCCCCGGGCCTTCCTGGCTTCGAACCCAGCTTTCACCCCGCCACCGCCGCCTCGCTGAGCCGCTGGCGGGCTCGAGCCTGCGGCCCCCCTGCCTCGGCCTCGCAGAGCTCTGCGCTGACAGCGAGTGCGGCCTGGCCTCTGCCGAGCCCGCGCCTCCCCGCCTCAGTTTCCCCAGGTCCCCGGGCCCGCCCCTCGCTCCGCGGCGGCCGGAGGCCGAGGCAGGCGGCACCTGCCGGCGGGGCCGCGTGAGTCACCGCCCTGCAATGCGCCTGAGTCACCGGCGGCCCGTCCAGCTCACAAAGGCGCATTGAGCGCCGCCGCGGGGTGGGCGGACCCGCCCGCTCCCACCGACCGGCCCGGGCCTGCAGGGCCGCCTCGGCCGGCCGCGGGGGTCACCCGGGCCGGGCCTTCCCGCTTCGGGGCGGGGGCCGGGGACTGGGCACCACTCCAGGTCACAGGCTCCAGAGCCCCACACGGTGGGTGACAGGATGCAGCGCGTCCCCGCCCACCCGCTGCCCCCCAGCCCTCCCTGCGTATTCTGAGACGGGGTCCGGCTGTGTTGTTAAGCTGCCCCGCCTGGCTCGGACCGGGAACCCTCCTGCCTCAGCCTCTCCGAGCGGGGGATGACAGGCATGGGCACCCCCAGGCGGTCTGCGATGGCGCTGGGGGGAGCTGGTCCCGTGTGTGCCCGGTTCCGGTTCCGGTCCCCTCCCCTGCCCCGCCCTGCCCCGCTCCGGGTCGGTCCTTTTCTCCCCGTTCCCCCCCCCCGCCCCTCTCTGGCCCTGCTGCCCTTCCTCGCGTATAAATACTGCACACAAGCAATGTTCAAGCGCGTCTGATTTATTTCACTCTCTGTTGGTCTCTGGGTGCACCCATGTGCCTGTGAATGCCTCCAGTTCATCTTCTTTAGGGCAGCGTAGTACTCCATCGAGAGCTTTTTTTTTTTTTTTTTTTTTTTTGTACGGGGATGAACTCATGACCTCACGCTTGCCAGGCAGGCGCTTGTGCCCCTGAGCTACATCCTGACTAAGGCGGAAATCAAACTTCATTGAGATACAATTTACACACTAACCCAGACGTGGCGGTGCACACCTGTAATCCCTGGGAGGGCACCTAGGAGGCAGAGGCAGGAGGACTGCTTCGCGTTCAGAGCCAGCCTGGCTTACACAGAGACCTGCTCCAGAAACAACAAAATAGCACAAAGGAAACGCAGGAAGACAGGTGGGATGGAGCCGAGCTGAGCGGGAGGCGGCGGCACCCCTGGGCCCAGGGGGAAGTGTCCAGAGGTGACACTGCGGAGGGGCGGAGGGGCGGAGGCCGGCTCCGGGGCCTGGTGTGACCCCACTCGGTCTGTGAACCGTGTGGGGCCACAGAAACAGGCCCCACGGGTTCCCCAGAAGTTTAGGGGCCACAGAGGGACAAAGGGGAACCCCGTGTGTCGGGGCGCAGCCAGCCACGCCCCCATCCTGCTCTTATTCTGGGGCGGAATCTCCCTAAATCACTAACCTGCCCTCGAACTTTCCACCCTCCTGCCTCGGCTTCCTAGCCTCCGCCTTCTCCTTTCACTTGGCTTTTGTTTCCTGGTTTGCTGGACACGGGCCTCCGCTGCCCCCACGCCCCTCTGCCCACCCTGGCTTCCTTTTCCTTTCCACTCAGACTCCTCACGGCCTCCTCCCAGAAGCCCGCGGGGTGCTCCTCATCCTCCCGCTGGGCCCCGCGCCCCTCTGAAGCCCCTGGTTTCCAGCTCTCGTGTGAAAGCGTGATGCCCCCCACGCCCGCCCCGGCCGAGGGTCCGGGCAGGTGACCACCTCCCCCGCGCTCTCTGGCGCCCTGGGATGCGGTAAGTAGCGGTGCACAGATGGAACAGGGAGCAGGGAGGCCCCAGCCAGGCATCACAGCAGTCCCGGTCCCAAGCTGGGCGGCGGAACGGGCGTGTGGTCCCAGCTCTGTGGGAGGCTGAGGCAGGGTGATGCCAAACTCAAACCCAGCCTGAGCAATTCAGAAACTCAGTGAGACCCTGTCTCAAAATCTACAAAATTAAAAAGGGGTGAGGATGTCCAGCAGTGCCAAGGTCCTGGGTTCAAACCCCCAAGTTCCCGGTACCAAATAATAAAGATGATGATGGTAATATAATGATAACGTTCTGGCTTGGATTTGACAACAGGGTGACACTCAGCACTTCCAAGGTGACAGGCTTTGGGGGATCTGGAAAGGAAGGGTCCAGCGTGGTCACTGTGGCCCGGGCATCAGCCAGGAGCAGAGCAGGCGACAGGGCAGAGGGGACAGGGCAGGAGGTCACATCCGGGTTTCCAAGCCGAGCACCGGCCCCGCAGGACTCGGGAGAGGGACAGTGGGAAACATGATGGGTTCTGAGGGAGAAGGGAAGGATTTGGGGTACCCCGCTGGCCTCCTCTGGCAGTTGCAGGAAGAACGGGCTGCTGGGTGAACTCTGCTACAAGGTCTTGCTTAATTGCCCAGGTTGACCTTGAGTTGGGATCCTCCTGCCTCAGCCTCCCAGAGTGCAGAGATTACGGGCCTGCACACCCGGAGCGGCTGGAACTGGCATCTGGGGAGGCAGGGAAGATGGCGAGGGAGGCTAGTGCTGCTCTGTGGTTCAGGGAGTGAGCCCAGCGCCCGGCTGGCCTGGGGCTCACGAAGACCCTACTGCCTCAGCCTCTGGCATGCTAGGGTGACAGCCATGGGCTGGCTGGTCCTTACAAGCATGGTTGACACATACATGTGGGCACATGCCGACCCCACCCCAGGCCCCTAACCAGGCCTCTGGGGAACCCCAGCAACTGGGGAGCTGTGCCGACGGGGCCACCAACACTGGGGTGCCCAGGAGGGCCGGAGGTGGCCAGGGCCAAGTCTCCGGGGAGGGGGCAAGGCCGGGCTGAGTCACAGCTCGGGCTCCCCATGAGTCAGCGCTGGCAGTGGCCGCGGGCAGGGCCCAGGGGTGGTTCCCACGCCCCAGGAGCCGGGCGGCGGGTGCTGGGTCTTCTTCGAGATCCCTGCTGGCCAGCTCTGAGGTGGCCGGGGAAGTCGCCTGCCGTCTGTGGGTGGACGGGCCGGGGACAGGGCCCGGCCGGGCAGGGTCTACTCTCCCGAGGTGACCCAGGAGCAAGGACCAGGGCGGCCCGTGCAGAGCGAGCTTGGGGCTTGGCCTTGGGGAGACCCTGGCCCGCAGGGTGCAGGCTGGCCGGGCAGCCCCGTCGGTAGGGGGGCCGCACCCTACCCCACCCTGTCCCCACCCAGGTCCGCCTCTGCTGCTCCCTGCTGGCGGCTGCAGGCAAACCCGTAGCCAGGCGAAGCTGCAGATAGCCGGGGACGGCAAGGCCTGGCCAGGCAGGCTGCGGGGCTCTGCCCACCCCCGGGCTGGGCGCTGGCCTCTCGCCCGCCTGTTCCAGACCATGCCCACCAGGGGGAGGATGCAAGGTGGGGTCCCACGTGTCTGTGGAGGGCAGTGGGTTCCGGGGGTCCCCGGGCCTCTGCTTCCTTTTCTGCGGCTGGCACTGGGGACACAGCGGGCACCAGGGGCAGCTGAGCTGCACAGTGACCCCTGCCCGGCCCGAGGAGGCGTCCTGTTTGCGGGGGGGGGATGGGGAGGAACCGGACCCCCGAATCTCTGGGTGCAGGAACAGGGCCTCTCCGGCCACCAGAGCTCAGCTTGTCACTGGGCCACCGGGAAGGGGACCTGTCCAGGAGAGGCTGAGGCGGGGGGGGGGGGGTGTCACGGCAGCCGGGGCAAGGTCAGGGCCCCGCGCGGTGGGCCTGGCTGGGGCCTCGGGGTCCTCTCCGTCCCCCCGATGGAGGCTGGGCGCCTGGGTGGCCCTGGGCTGCGCGTGCTGGGCGCGTGGGAGCCAGCGTCAGGCCCGTGTCCAGCGGTCCAGGTCGCAGCGTCCGTCCCCAGTGTCCCTAGTTCCGGCTGTGTCCCGCTGGCCCGGGCCCGCCAGGGACCTCGGAGCGGAGCGGGGCGGAGGCGGAGGCCCGCGGGCCGCGGCTCTGCCGTGCGGCCGCCTTCGTCCCCGCGGCGCGTCCCGTGCGGGCCGGCCGAGTCCGCCCCCTGCGGCCCCGCGTGGCGCCTCGCGTGCTCCGCGCGGGTGCGTCTGGGTCCCCGCCCGCCGCGGCCCGCGGGGGTCCCCGCGTGCGTCCGGCCCGGGGCGCGCACGGCTCGGGCGGGGTCGGGCGCCGCGCAGAGGAGGAGCCGGGCGCGCGGTGAGCGGCGGGAGCGGGGGCGGGGCGGCGCGGGGCCTCCGGGGCCGGGCGGCAGGGGCGGGGGCGCGGGGCCTCCGGGGCCGGGCGGCAGGGGCGGGGGGCGCGGGGCGCGGGGCGGGGGAGGCGCGGCCCAGCCAAGTTCACGGGCCGGCGCTCGGGCCTGGTCGTCGCCGGGCTGTCACCAGCGCGACCGCTCAGGGCAGGGCCGAGGCCGGGCTTTGTGCTCAGCCGCCGCCCTCAGGACCCGCGCAGGTGGAAGTGGCCCAGGGCTCGGCCCTGCCGCAGGGTCTCCTCCGCGGGGACCTCGCCAGGGGCGCGGGGTGCGGGCGGCCCCCAGAGCCAGGCACCACTCCTGTCACCCCAAGGAGCGCCGAGCCACGTGCAGTCACCCCCAGAGCCTGGCCACGTGGGCACACCCCACTCCCAGGGCCGGGCCATCAGGGCTGGGATGCCGGGAGCGGGGCCACCACCGCTGGTGGCCCCGTGTGGGACAGGCTTGGGCAGAGCACGCCCGGAGGGGCGGACACCCGCTGTCACACACACAGCGTCTCACCTGCTGGCCCTCAGCTCCGAGACCTTCCTGCCTCAGCCTCTGGGTGCTGGGACCACAGGGCATGATGCCCGGCAGTCACTGGGTCTTCACACACACTCACAGCCCCGGGACGGCTGCCCCCGGACACTGCGGTGACGCTGCCACCCACAGGGGGCCTCGGGCCTCCCCGCCTGCTCGTCCTCCCCAACACCGGTCCTGCACGCACACGTGGACACGCACGCCACACGCCGCGGGCGGCTGGCCAGCCCGGGCCCGCGGGGCGGCAGCACCTGGTGTGCGGAAACCGCCACCTGGACGGCAGGCGCAGCGCCGCCTCCGCGTGGGCCGCATCGCGGGTGGAAGCCAGGCCTGCAGCGTGCCCGGCAGGCGGCGTGGCCAGCGCTCCGCGGTGCTTGGAGGCAGCTAGCCGGGGCTGCTCGGGGCCCCTCCCTTGCTGACCCCCCGCTTCAGCCTCCGGAGCAGGGCGCTGTACCCCACATCCGTGCCACGCCAGGCGGTTTGAAGGACGGGGACAGAGCCTGAGTGGTGAGGGCCAAACCCGGGGCCCCTCAGAGCTGCCATTTTAGTGGGGAGCAAGCAGGACCAGGGCGACAGGGTCCCGGCGGACACACAATCACTGTCAAACGGTGACACTGTGGACGCCAGACACCCACGATGCCGGCTCACACTTCACGTGCCGTGAGCCTGACAGGAGCCCGCGGCGCCCGTCACAGCCCACACACAGGGGCCGCGGGGAGACGGCCGCCAGGGCAGAGCAGCCCCCCCCCCAAGACAACCCTGAGTAGCCCCCCAGGCACGCACACGGTGGACAGGGCCCAGCTTGGTCTGCAGCCAGTCACCCTGCACTAGGAGCCTCAGGGACACTTGCTTTTCTGTTACTGGGGACGGAACCAGGGCCTTCACACTTGGGGTACATCTCCAGCCACCCCCCTTGTTTTGGTGCAGAGTGGAGGAGGGGAAATTTGCTAAGTGAGTCAAGGCACCCTGGCTGGGTTAGAACTTGGAACCCTCCTGCCTCAGCCTTCCAGAGTGCTGGGATGACCGAGTGAGCCACTGTCCTGCCTAGACTGCCGTGAATCCAGCTCCTCCTCGTCCCCCAGCCCTTTCCTCCTACCCAGCCGTCGGGCAGGGCAGGAAGGTGACCTGCCTGCCCTCTGCCCCCCTGGACTGGCCGATGAGCCCTTGTCTGAGCGATGCCCTGACAGACCTGACAGCAGGGCGGGTGGGAGGACAGCGGGGAACCCACGGGGTCACACAGGTGTCACTGAAATGGGGACCCGGACTGCTGGGCCGGACAGCCTGGGCCCCCACGGTGACCCCACGGAGACCCCCTAGAATGGGCTGTCTGCGAAGTCCTGGCCCCTCTTCCTCCTGTCAGCGTGCACTCTGGTACACAGCACACGACTCAGTTTTGAACTTTTGTTTTTTTCTTTTCTTACTTTTTTGAGACAGGTTCTTGCCGTGTAGCCCTGGCTGGCCTGGAACTCGCAGTGACCCTCCTGCCTCAGCCTCCCGAGCGCTGCTGACTTGGGTAGGAGCAGATGCAGCAGGCCAGCCCTCCCAGGTACCGTGGGATGGGGCGAGGGCTCCCCGGTGGGGCACTGCGGAGTGTAGGCAGGGCCGGACCCCAGCCAGGAGCCCGGGGGCCTCCGTCCCACAGTGAGTTCAGGGAAGACTGAGGGGAGTGGCAGGCAGCGACAGCCAGCAGGCACAGGGAAGGTCGGAGGTGCAGGGCCGGCCTCTCCCGGTCGATCTCGACGGCGGGAGCCGGCCCGGACAGACACGGGAAGGCGCAGCCAGACCCAGACGGCGATCGGATCCCGGGGACAAAGACAGGCGGCCCCAGGCAGCCGCGGAGGGCGGGAAGCGACGCAGGCGGACAAAGAGGCCGCGGGCAGGGGCGGAGCAAACCAGGCCACGCCCACCCAAACGTGCGCCGCCGCCCGGCCCGAAGCCACGCCCCGGCCCTAAAACCACGCCCCGGACACGCCCCCTCCAAACGCCCAGACCTGTGGCCCCTGACGTCCCTGGTACCTCGTGCTGGGCCATCCCCCCTCTTGCCGGACCGGAGCAAAGCCCTGCGAGGGGACCCAGCACCCCGAAGAAGTGCTGTCCCAAGACACCCGTACCCCGCCTCGTGTGACCGCAGTGGTTTTTAGTGCCCAACTAGTTTGATGAGGTCGAGTTTGGGGCCAGCTCCATGCAGGCCTGCGGGTGCCCTGCAGGGACCGTCCAGGGGGCCTCGGGGCTGGGGCCTGCGGGCCTCAGGCACTGTGGGTTCACCCACGGACTGCGCTCCCAACTTCCCGGCCGGTCTCCGGGGCTCGCCGTGCCCTGGGTGCCGCAGCGGACTCGGGCTTTACTGTTACTGCACTTTTTGTTTTATTCTTGGTACCCGGAGTGGAACTGGCGCCCATGCTAGGCGCGCTGCCGCCCGCACCAGGACCTCGGCTCGAGGAGGGACCGAGGGCGCACCCCACCCTCTGGGCCCGGCGGTAGTGGGGTGCCCTAAGCTGCCGGGCACAGGCGCAGGTGCAGACCAGCCCAAGCGCCGCATTGTATTGAAAGGGCTTGTTTATCGGGGAGGAAAGCATTACATTGTATTAAAATGACTTGTTTATCTCTCGGCGCAGCCCTGTCCCCCGGGCTGCCAGACATCCTGGGGCCACTGGGAAACACCTCCTTCCTCTCTGCTTCCTAGACCCTGTGGGCTCAGACCCCCAAGCTGGGGGGCAGAGAGGTGGTTTCTCCCAATACCTGATTACTTCCTGTTGCTGTCTCCGCTGCTCCCAGGCGCAGTTGGCAACTCCTAACTGCTTGCTGACTGACTTTTTTTTGGCACCAGGAATCGAACTCAGGACCTTGCATTTTCCAGGGAGGCACTGTGCCGCTGAGCTACATTATGGGCACGTGATGCCCCTTGGGTCCCGGCCCCCTGCTGCACCCCTCTTCCAGTCCCTGAGATGCTGCCAAGGGTTTGGGGGAACATTCAACCTGTCGGTGAGTTTGGACGACTCAGGCAAACCATCGACCGTTGAGTGGACCCCGAGGCCTGGATCTGCCATCCTCAGTCCGGTCCCTGCCTCCCCGGGCTGGGGGACCCCGGCAGCAAAGGTCACAATCAACATTCATTTCTGTCGTGGGTTGTGAGGACCAAGGCCAGACCCTCTGGGGGATGAATGTCACTGTGGCTGGGCCACGCGCTGCCCGGTGGGCAGGGGACTGGCGCGGAGCCCCCAGACTCTGCCCCAGCACTCCCTCACCCAGGCTCTGTGTCCCCCCCCCCCGTACTGGGGGTTGAACCCGCTGCTCCCATGCTGAGCCTCAGCCCCAGCTTTCTGTTGTTTATTTTTATTTTGAGCCAAGGTCTTGCTAGCTCCGGAAGTCACCCAGGCTGGACTCCAGCTTGTGACCCTCCTGCCTCAGCCTCCTAGAGTGCTGGGTGGAGTAACAGGTGTGGGTCACCCCTATCCCACTCCCTGGTTCGGCAATGTGTGGTTTTGAGGCAAACAAGATCAGATGCTGAGGGGGTGGTTGTTGGGGGGGGTCACAGGCTGGGACCCCTCTCTGAAAGGCGTGGTGAGTTTTGCTCAATAAAGTTTTCTCGCTGGCTGGAAGGACAGAGGGGCGAAGGAATCAGAATGCACTGCGGATGCCGGGGTGGGCAGGTGGGTGCACGAGTGGGTGCACGGAGGGGTGATGGATGGACAGAGGTACCGAGGGGGACGGAGTGTGCAGACACAGGTCTCTTCCGGGCCGAGGAAGCCATCAGACCGCAACTTTGCTGACCTGGGGGCCCGGGGATCTGTCCCAGCCGGGTCACTCCTGGACACAGCCCACCTTCTGAGACTATCCTGGGTGCACCCCCCTTCTGCCCCAGGGCTTTCCATCCCCCCAGCTCCCCAGTCCTGGAGCCCCGGAGATAACTGGACGACTGCACTATTCACCCCAAGAGCCTGGGGGGAGACAAATTACTAAGTTGCTGGTCACCCCAGCTGTCTTTAGGGCACGGCCAGGCCTATCACCCTGGGGGGGGCTGGAGGCAGGTCTCCCACCAGGAACAGCCCCCAGTGGCCGGCCTGGCCCTGTGTGGGGGCTGTACTGCACCCTGCAAGGATCCTAGCCCCAAAGCCTCCTGTGGCCCCGGGCAGGTGGAGGTGGAGTGAGGGTGGGCACAGCCCCCGCGACCTCTGGGGCCTCCTCCGGCCCCTCCTCCCCTCCCAGCCCCTCGGAGGTAAAAGGGGGGCCGCAGCCCGGATTACCAGGCTCAGAATCGGAGCCGGCTGGCTGCCTGGGCACCAGCCATGGGGACTTTTGACCTGTGGACGGACTACCTGGGGCTGGCACGCCTGGTTGGGGCTCTGCGCGGGGAAGAGGAGCCGGAGGCCAGGGTGGACCCCCAGCCCGAGCTTGCGGGGACCGCAGCTCCGGAGCCAGAGGGCCGGAAGCTCAGCCCGGAGCCCGCGGCCGCCCCGGAGCGGCTGTGCTCCTTCTGCAAGCACAACGGCGAGTCCCGGGCCATCTACCAGTCGCACGTGCTCAAGGACGAGGCGGGCAGGGTGCTGTGTCCCATCCTGCGCGACTACGTGTGTCCCCAATGCGGGGCCACCCGTGAGCGCGCCCACACCCGCCGCTTCTGCCCGCTCACCGGCCAGGGCTACACCTCCGTCTACAGCTACACCACCCGCAACTCGGCCGGCAAGCGGGTGGCCCGGCCCGACAAGGCGAAGACACAGGAGCCCGGCCACCACCGCCGCGGAGGAGCAGGAGCAGCAGGTGCTGGGCAGGTGGCGGGGGCCATGTGAGGGAGCCGTGTCCCGCGGGTGCTGGGGCCCTGGGTGCCTGTGCAGGAGTTGCAGCTCTCAGCTCACGGAGCCTGGGGAGCAGGGGGTCCCGGACAGACAGCGTCCGGGTCAGGCGAGGTGCTGCGCGCTGTGACCCAGCCCTAGCAAGGCTGAGGCAGGAGGACCCTGGAGCTCCAGCCCGGCTTGAACACTGTGCGCTCAGGGCCAGCCTGCCCTACGCAGGGCTAGGGTTCGCGAGACCTTGTCCCGGCAGGGAAGCGGCGCCAGCATCCGTGCTGAGGCGACAGGTCGCAAACTGAAGCCCAACCTGGGCAGCTCGGGAGTAGGTCAGGATCGGCTCAGTAAAAACCCCAAGGGGCGGATGGGACGCAGTGCAAAGGCCCTGGGTCTCCCCGGGGGCTGCCGGCGGCCGCGGCCTGGGTAACGTCCCGGAGCAGGACGCACCCGCGGGCCCGAGGCCGGGCGGCCACGAGGGGGCAGCACAGCCCTGGGAGTCGGGAGCCCACCGGCCCGGGCGGCAGCTCCGTGCGGGAGTCACTGCCCCTAGGCGGCGCCCGTCCCGCAGCCCCGGGGCCGGGGGAACTGCGGTGCTGGGGGGCGTCACCGCCGCCGACCATGGCCCCCTGCTTTCCTCCTGCAGGCTCCAAAGGCGCCGGGAAGGCGGCTGCCCTTTCGCCCTCAGCCTGCTGCCCCACCACGTCTGCCTAGAGGCTGCGCGGAGACGACGCTGCTGCGTGCGGCCGGAGGCGGGGCCTCGGGAGACACGCCCACCCGGGAGCCCCGCCCAGGAGCCCCCGCCCACCCAACATCAATAAACACCGTTTCCACGCCTGTTGTCAGGACTCCGTGGCCTTGAGGAGCTGGGGGGGCGGGCACCCCCTTACCCAGCCGCACCCCTAGTGCTTTTTGCATTTCGTTCCACCCTGGGGTGCCCAGCCTAGTGCCTCTGAGCCCCCAGGGTTGGGGGGGCAGCCCCAGCCTCGCCCCCTCCCCTCCCTAAGGGACCCTCAGCTGGTTCCGCTGCGGGGTCGGGCAATGGGAGCCCGGGGTGTGGGGTGTGGGGCGTGGGTGCTCGCCGCCCCAGCACCAGTGACCCTCCGAGCAGCCAGATTCGGCCCTGATCGCCAAGCAGAGGGGACAGGAAGGGGGCTCGAGCACCCCCGGGGTGGGGGGGCAGCCCCGGGGGAGCGCTGGGCGCGGGCTGGGTGACCCGCACACCGGAGCGGCTGGACTGGGACCCGGCGCTGGCGGGCACCGAGGCGCGGCCCTGGGTCCCGGGGGCCGGACGGGAGCCGAGCCGGGTTCCCCTCCTGGCCTGCTCCCGCGGGGTGCCAGCCTCCGGGGCTGGGGACGGGGCAGGCAGGCGGTCTGCGACAGAAAGCGGAGGCGGGAGGCGGCACCGTTTATTGGGATGGAAGAGCCGGAGGGCGGCCGCGCTGCCCTGGGTGCCGTCACCCGCCCGCGACCCAGCCCGGGCTCCCGCAGCGTCTCGAGCAGGGCCGGCGCAGCACAGCGGCCTACAGGTCCCGCCGGGGCCGCTCGTCGCGGGCCGCGGCCCCCTTGGCCGGGCAGGGCGCAAGCCGCGCCTTCCTGGGGCCGAGGCGCCGGAGGGCTTCCAGCTCGCGGTGCGCGCTCATGATCAGCCGGCTGCGGCCACACGCGCCGCCGTCAGGGCCACTGCGGTGTCCCGTCCCCACCCTACCCCGCCGCCCTCGGGGCCCACGCGCAGGAGCCCTGCCTCAGTTTCCCGCCGAGCCCCAGGCCGCCTACCCCTTGGGGCGCACCCAGCCCTTACTTGAGGTGGGAGAGCTCCACGGTGAGGCCGTGGACCGTGTCCGAGGCGTCCGCCATCCTGGTGGAAGGGAGGTCCCGCAGCTGCTGTCCCCACCCCAGTGTGCGCCAGGGGCGGAGGGGGCAGAATCGGGTCCTTGCTGCCGATTACAGGTGGCCACGGGGCCTTAACCTCCCCCACCAGCTGCAGACACCCCGCCTTCTGGGACCCTGGCTGGGTGGCCTCCTCAGTTCGCTGGCACAGCTGACAGTCCCCCGGAGCCCCTGGCTGGCCACACCTGCTGCCCCAGGGCCCCTCAGCCACCTGCCAGCCCACGGCCCGAGGCTGCCAGGAGAACCGGGTGTGACGTCTGCTGGGCCCACTGGGCCGCAGGGGACCACGGTGCCCAACTGCCTTCTGCCCCCAGAGTCTGTGTGGGACCCAGGGTGTGTCTGCTCTGCTGGGGGGGCCCTCGCCCAGGACAGGCCGCATGCTGGGCCAGGCTGTTGGGAAGCCGGCCTGCTGCTCCACTGGACGGGAACCTGGACACAGGCTCCCCAGCCACACCTACCTTGGCTGGGCCTCGGCCTGCGGGACTCGCTGACTGGCACCGGCGCCGGGGCTGGGCCAGCAGAGGCCCGACTGGTTCCCTGCCGGACCTTCCTGCGGGGAGAGGCGGAGGTGAGCAGCCCGGCCCGGCCCGGCGCAGGAGGGAAGTTGGGGTGAAGGGTGGCAGCACCGGGGTCCTGAACAGGGACACGCAGGACCTGGGACGGAGAGGACGGCCCTCCTCTCCAGGCCTGGCCCAGCCCAGGGCCTGGCCTCCCGATGGACCCGCTGATGAGTTCTGGGGCCTGGAAGACTGCTGCAGGGCCAGGGCCCCCCTTTTTGCGGGGGAGGTAATGCTGCACTGATTAAAGCTGGGGCTTCGCACACCTCAGCCCTTTTTAAAAACCGAGACGGTCTCGCAGAGTTACTAAGTGGGCTCGAACTTGTGATCCTCCTGCCTCAGCCTCTCCGAGGGCCTGGCAAGGAGGGGAGGGCCCTGAGGGTGTCCTTGAACACAGCCACTGAGGGAGGCAGACAGGAGGGCGCCTGGATCGAGGGAACTGACATGGGCACACCCCACGCTCTCTGGGGGTCACCAGCGGGGTGCAGGCTGGGCCAGGTTCCAGCAGAGAGGGACCTGTCCCCAGAGGCCAAAGGCCAGGCTGGGACCCTGCTGGGGTTCACGTCCAGCCGAAGGTGCTGAGGACCCTGGCCTCGGGTGACCAGCGGGTGACAAGGACACGGGAGATGCTCAGGAACCAGCTTTCCTCCCAGCCTGTGAAACCGGGGCTGCGTGCACCCCAGCCTTGTGCAAGACGGGTGCACATGGAGGGGACACAGCACACGCTGAGGAGGCAGCGGCCCTTGGTGGTCTGGACGGGAGACCCCGTGCATCTCTCGGTCATCATGGGCCCCGGTGTCTGCCGCTGTCCATGCCCACCGCCTTCACAGTGCCCCTGCCCCCCACCCCCACCCCGCGGGAAGCTGCTCCGCGGCCGCAGGGCGTGCCATGCCGGCTGGGGCTGCCCGTCCAGTCTGGCTGCCCGGCCCAGCTGGCACTTTTCCTTTCCTCCTCCTCCTCCCTCCTCCTGCCGTGCTGGATTGGAACCCGGGACCTCATGCGTGCTAGGTGGGCGCCCCAACCCCTTGATGGCTGCTGCTTCAAAGCCACGCCACAGGCCATGGGCCGGCGTCCTGGAGAACCTCTCCAGGAGGAGGGAGGAGGGAGGAGGTCATGCCCGGGGTGGGTGCTTGGGACGCCCCGGCGGGCAGAGACCTGGGCTCCTCTGTCCACTGCTGACAGGACGCAGGCGCGGTCACACCGTGCAAGCTGGGCACGGTGGTGCACAGCTGTCACCCCAGCCCACTGGAGGCCGAGGCAGGAGGGTTGCAAGCTTAAGCTTGGACAACAGAGTGACTCAGAGACCGTCTCCAAATGAAAAGGTAAAGGAGAGCTAGGCAGCGGTGCAGGGCGAGGCCCCTGCTCAATTCAGAACCAGTCTGAAGGAGGCTGTGGACGGGCTGGCGGGAGAGCTCACCCCACTGTGAGCCCCCCTCCCAGCGTGCACTGGGCTGGGCTGTGCCCAGGGCTGCGCGGTGCATCTCCCCGCAGGCCCACTGCCTGCCCCACAGGCTCGGGGTCGGCGGCCGGGGTGAGGCTACCCCGAAAGAAGCAAGGCCCTGCTCGAGGCCGGCAGAGACCCAGTTCCCTCTGTGCGCCTCCTGGAGGACCCTCCCGGCCTGACTGGGCCTGGAGGGGGACCAGGGGGCCTCAGGCGGGCCAGGCACCTGCTCTTCCCCCAGCGACACCTCCACCCCTTCGTTACTTTACTCTGCTACGGGGTCTCTCACCGAGCTGCTGAGGGGGATCCTCCTGCTCCAGCCTCCCAGGAGTGCCAGGGCGAAAGGCCAGCAACCGCGCCCCCCCCCCCAGGCTGCTCCTAAGGAGACCAGGCTGCTTCTCCAAGTCACCCAAGCCCGGTGCCTGCAGTACTCACAGCAACCGGCAGCTGGGTGGCAGCAGGGGGACACGAAGCTACCGGGCGCTGGCACCCCCAGGGGCTCTGGTTCAGGCAGGGGAGGCCTCGGAGTGCCACAAGTACCCAACTGGCATCACCCTGGCCCCTGGGCAGCCGCACTGAGGGTGAGACCCGTGCGGAAAGGCGGCCTGCCCTGGGGACGCCCTCACCTGCTCTGCCGGGGCTTCCAAGTCAGGGGCGTCCAGTGCGGCCTGCAGCTGGCTGTCGGGCAGGAAGTCCAGCTCCATGGCCAGGGTCTCTGGCCACCCGGCCTGGCTCGCAGGGTCCAGAGGGGGCTGGCATGGGTCCGGTGGGGGCATGGGAGCTTCCGGGTCTCCCTGGCAGGCCCTGGCCTCCTGGGAAGGGCCCTCGGGAGCAGCGAGCGGTGCCACGTGGCCTCCCGCATGGTGCTGGCCACCCGACTCTGCTGCCCGTCTGTTCCCAAGCTGTGCCGCTCCTGGCCACTCCACAGCAGGGCCAGGCACCTGCGTGTGACCACTGCCTGGGCCCGGGTCTGGTGCTGGGTCTTGACTGTCCAGAGCGGGCTCTGGGGTTCCTGGAACCGCACCCTGAAGGGCCGTGGGGCTCCCTGGGGTGTCCCTGGGGGGCTGCTCTTCCCGCCCTGCCTCCTCCTGGCCCCCTGGGTTCTCCTCAGACGGAGACCTACAGCCTCGTGGGGTCTGCTCCCTGGGAGAGGCGGGTGGTCGGGCCACTCCCAGGGCCCCTGGGTCTGTGCTGGGGGCGTCCGTGCCCAGGTCTCCTGTGACAGTGGTCCCCAGGGGGTCTCTTGCTGACCCGCCTGGCCCTCTGGGTGTCGAAGCCCAGGCCTTCATGCACAGTGTAGCCAAGGTGGGAGTAGGCACAGGGGCGCTAGAGATGCCACCTCCTCCTCCCAGGGTCCCAGGCAGGGCACCAGCCTCCTGGGGGGCGCCATGGTCCGGCTTCCTGTCCTCAGCACCACTGCAAGGCAGCTGTCCTTCCGTTCCGCCTGGCCCCCGAGTCTCCTCGGCCACAGGACTGCCTGAGTCCCCGGTCACTGCGCCGGCCCCTCGCTCCGCCCCTGGGTCCTGGCCGGCCGTCTGGGGGCCGCAGGCTGCGGCTCCCTCTCCACACACAGGGCTCCCCGGCTCCTGGCCACTCAGTGCGGGGTGGGGGCCGTCCGCTGGCATCCGAGCCCCCGGCCCCTGGGAGCCCTCTGGCAGCTGTAGGGCGCTGGCGCTGGGCAGGGCTTCCTGCACAGAGAGAGAGACTGAGTCCTGGGCAGCGCCAGGAGCCCCTTGAAGGCTTCTCGGGCCAGCACCATGCCTGTCCCGATGCAGACCCCACACAGGGCCCCTCCACGGGCACCAACACCCACGGAGCTCCATGCCACCGCCGGATGAGGAACGAGAAGTGGACTGGGCACCCTGAAGCCCTCCTCCACCAGGTTCCATCCCCTGGGGGCGCCAAGCCCCGGGCAAGATCAGGGCTGCAAAACTCCGGCGGCTGTGCGGGGGTGGGGACGCTGACAGGACAGTATTCTGGACACCCCAGCTTGGATAAAACACACCGCTGAGGAGCTGTGCCAGCCCTCGGGGCGGTGCCAGCTCGGGGGGCTGCAGTCGGAGGTCAGCTGGGACACCTCAGTGTGAGTCTGCCCCAAAGTAAAAAGCTTACAGCACCAAAACATGCAAAAGGGCTGGGGATGGAGCTGCGCGCTCCCCGGCACTGCGATACCAACGGTGGGGTGGGAGGAGAGGAGGGTGAGGCCGGGGCCCCTCCCCGGCCCTGCACCCGGCAGGACGAGGACAGACCCCATCTCCTCGGCTATGAAGCTACGCCGCGTTCCCCCACTTTGCTGGGGGCCCTGCCCAGCTTCGCGCGTCCCCTCTGTGCCCTGCCCGCCCCGCCTGGGCCCTGGCACCTGCTCCTCTGACCCACACATTTTCTGCATCACTAATTTGCTGCTTTTTACCTCTGACCCTCTGAAGGACACCTGTAGTGTCCCCAGCGTGTGGCCATCGCCACCCTCTCAAGGACACCGTGACCCCTGCAGTGCATGGCCTCGAGGGCTCAGGGACAGAGCAATGGCCGCCTCTGGGGGGGGGGGACACAGGCAACATCCGGGCACAAACTGCAGGGGTCTGGACAGCAAGGGAATACGCTGTAAGCCCAGTGACTAGGGAGGCTGAGGCAGGAGGATCCCAAGGCCAAGGCCAACCTGGGAGACTCAGCAAGAACCGGTCTCAAATAAAAGGGGCCGGGGGTGGAGGCCGCGGAAGAGCCCTGGCCCCTGTACGTGAGGATGGTGAGGCCTCACCGGGCCCAGGCCCAGGCTAAGGTCTCACCGGGCTAAAGGCCTTCCTCTCCGGGTCCTCTGCCCTGGTCTCTGCTGTCCTCGACACCGCCTTCCCGGGTTTTGCAAACTGCGGGACAAACCTCCCGGGCAGTGAGCTCTGTGAAGGAATGGGGTTCAAGGACAGAGGGGAAAGAAGGACGTAAGTGTCCCAGAAAGCGGCCTGGGCCTCTCCCCTCCTCCGCCCCACCTCCTCCCTCTCCAGCCCCCGCCAGGATGCTGCCCTGGACCTGTACTCCGGGAGGGTCACCCCGCAAGCTGCCCAGCAGCTCACCTGGGAGGCGGGAAGAGGGGCGGCTTCTTTCTCCAGGGGCCCTGGGTGGCAGGCAGCTGTGGGCTCCCCGTCCAGGAGGCTGGCGGAGAAAGACACACTGCGGAGGGTCCAGGTCCTGCCACACTGGTGCTGGGACTCGAACTCACGACCTTGCGCTTGCCAGGCAGGTGCTGGGCTGCTGAGCTACCTCCGGCCCCCTCTGCAACTTGTGCTACTGTTACTGCTGGCTTCCTGGGACACGGTCTCGTGATACAGTTCAGGCTGCACTTGAACTTCGCTGTGCAGCCCGGGCTGAGGTCCCCCCACCGCCTTGCCAAGTGCTGGGGTCACAAGTGTCACCTCCACACTCAGCTACGTCCCCGCACTCACCCCGGCTGGGGTGGAGCTCTGGGGTAGAGCCCTTGCTAGCATACACCCGGGGTCCTCACCTGGCACCCCAAATACAAACACTTAAGCCTGGATCGTAAGAGCTAATGAAGCTCTCTCAGTACCTCCCACAGGGCACCCTTACTGTCCTCTTTTCTGCTTTGAAAGCTGGGGACCCAGCCCGCAGCCTTCACACTGAGCCACACCCTCTGCCCCTTCCCATCGTGTTTGCTCCCAGACAGGGTCTGACCAAGTTGCTAAGCTGCCCAGGCTGGCCTCCACCTTGCAACCCTCGTGCCTCAGCCTCCCATTGTGCTGGGGTCCTGGGGCTGCACCCCCACCCCGGCTGGCTCCTCCCCTTTGCAGTAGAGAGAAGGAATGCAGAGCAGGGATTTGCCCAGCACAGCATCAAGCCGGACGGGGACCCTGAATGACTCAGTGCTGCCTGTGCCCGGGGTCGCAGCCTGTCCCACAGCGAGGAAAGCCCAGTGCAACAGGCGCCCGGCCCCAACCCTGGACGACCCACCGCCGTGGCCACCGTCATGTGAGATGTTGCCAGGCGCCTGAGTCACCTACCTGGTGGCGGCCGGCCCAGGCTCCTGCCTGCTGGGCTCTGCAGGGGCAGATGTCGAGCTGCCTCCTGACAGCGCGGAGATTGGGGAGACCCCCGTGGCATCTCCAGGCCGGGGGTTCTTGGGAGGCTTTGGGGGATGGATTCCTGGTCAGAGACAGAGGAAGGGGTCAGGGTGCTGGGGGTGGGCACTGTCGCCCACAGCTGGCAGCAGGACAGGGCGGGGCCACTGGGATGCCATGAGGGCACCCAGGCCAGGAGTGAGACCTGGTCCCCCCGAGCTGGAACCCCCAAGGGGCACCAGGTGCACAGCAGGCGAGAGAGGCCACCCGGCTCCTCTACTGGGTCTCCTGGCTGGCCCTGCTGGCCCCCACTCCACGGCTTCCCTGGCACCAGCTCCTGTGCACCCCGCTACCCCGGGCTGCAGGCGGCCTCATGCTTTCCTGTGGACCCAAGAGGCGAAGAGATGTCGGGGAAACTGCTGGTGCGCAATAAGTGCGCAGAGGACCCCACTGTCACCAGGGGTGGACGACACGCATGGCCCACGAGGTCCACTTCCTGTGACCTATGCAGGACAGCTGCACTGGGACAGTGCGACCGAGGGGGACGGGACTGAGTGTGCCCCTCAGCCCCCTCCCCACCACTAACGGCCCGTGACAGCCTCGAGGTGGCTGTGCTGGGCGCAGCTGAGGGGCAAGCATGGCTTCCCTAGCCAGGGCCCTGGGCTCCATCACCAGCGCCGCAAAAAGCAAAGACGTACAAAGAGGAAAGTGCTTCTTAGCACCCAATGTTGAATGAAAGGAAGCCTCTCTGCAGAATCTGCAATCCTCCTTGGCCTGGGAGACAGCCCCAGCCCTGGCCTCACCTACGTCTGCCCTCAAAAACAGACAGCCGACTGTGGCAGTGCCTGTCATCCCTCCACAGGGGAGGCTGAGGCAGGAGGACTGCCATGAGCTGGGGACCCGGCTGAACCACACTGTGAGACCCTGTCTTAACTTGTGCTTCTTCTTCTTGGTTTTTTGGGACGGGGTCTCGTTATGCAGCCCGGGCTGGCCTCAATTTGCAGCAGGCCTCCTGCCCCAGACTCCCGAGTGGAGAGCCGGGTGACGGTGGGCGCGTACTGCCACATCCGGCAACTTGCGTGGGTTCTGAGGACAGCCGGAGAGATAAGGGAGCTGGGACTCCGCCTTACAGATGAGGTCACGCCACCAAGATGGGCTCCATTTCAGCGCCAGGCCCCAGACGGAAGAGTCCTGGGGCACTCACGGGCACCTACTATGGACTGGGCTTCCGATTAGGCCAGAGGACGAACAGACGAATAACCCCAGGCCGTGCCCTCCTGGGTTCCATCTAGGCGGGTCCTAGATTCCTTCCAACCTCCACCTTATATACTCTTGACCGTGTGTGTGTGGGGGGGTGTGACACACACACACACGCCACCAGAGGCAGGAGCAGACGCACGCACGCCGGCAACCTGCACTCCTGAGCTGCGCTCCCAAGCCCGGCCTCCCTTTGACAGGCCGCCTCACTCAGCTGCCCAGACTGACCTGACTGCCCACCGCCGCCTCGGCCTCAGGAGGGGGTGGGACCCTCTGCTCTCCTATGCCCAGGTACTTGGTTAGCCGCAAGCACCTTCCCGCCCCCCGAACCGACCACGAGGGTCTCCAGGGCGAGGCCCCCGCCTGACAGCCCAGGGCCTGTGGGCACTGGGCCCCCAGGAACTTCCCGTGGACGTGGCTCGCCTGGTGGTCTGCCAGAAAAAGGCAAAGAGAGAAGCACAGCTCTGTTTACTGGGCTCCTTCAGATGGATCCCCAAACACCAGCTCCCCGGCTGGTTCAGTGGACCTTTGTGGCCACGTAAAAAGCAAAGCCATCAACAGGCCAGGGCCGCCCCTTTCCTGCCTGTGATCCGTCCCCGAGGGGCTAATTTAGGAGAAAAATAAGAGAACCTTGTGTCCAGCAGCAAAGGCGAAGGATGTGGGCGGGAAAGGCCCCCTTCCCAGCCCATCTGCGGCCGGGCCAAGAGAGGCCCCCGAGGACCTGTCACGGGGGGCTGGCTGGCCCCTGCTTTCCCCTCCAAGTCCAGAGACATCCCGTCTCGCGGCCTGTGCCTCGCCTCCGCACAAAACATGTCTTACTCATTAACCTTTCTTCTGCTTCACAGCAGGAACTAGAAGCCGCACTCTGAATTTGACATGCTGAGCGAAGAAGTCATTTCCACCTCCTTAAGGCGTTTAACGCAGACAATGACAGGGAAACCATCCGTGCCCTAGGTAATACTTGGTGTTTTTCAAAAAACCTGCTTTGGCGTCCACACCAGGCAAGCGCTCACCACCGGGCCACAGGCCAGCCCTCCAGTGAGGCGGTTCTACAGTGCCGCACAGCGACAAGTGAAACTGACACGGAAAAAAGGCAGGGGGCAGATCAGCGGAGCGGGAGCGTTCCATTCTCCACCATACACGCTGGTGCTGCCGACGGCCAGCCCTCTGCGTAAGTGGGTTCCTATCCACAGACGTAACCAACGGCCGACATAAAATCAGTGGGGAAAAAAATTACATCCACCCAGTGGGAGTGGCACATGCTTGAAATACCAGCACTCTAGGAGGCTGAGGCAGGAGGATACAAATTTCAACCTCAGCCTGGTAACCTGGCAACTTGAAATCCAAGAAATTGGCTGTGGGAAGGGCAAAGGGCCTGGGATCCGTCCTCAGTACCGCAGGCATGTCAGTGTCCATTACCTGGCGCAGCCGGGACCCACGAGGCACTGGTGGTGAAAGAAAAACTTGCACTTTTTACTGGATCAAGCCCTTGTCTATAATTCGTATTTTTCCTAGTGGCTGCTATTAAATCTTCACTTCCTTTCAGGGACGCTGAGGCAGTCAGGTCAGCATTTCTGCAACACCTGCCACAACCCTCCTGCGAGCAGAAGCAGCAATGCAGAAGTGCTGCCGGCAATCAGGCACGGCGGTCCCACTGAGGAGGCTGAGGCAGGAGGATCCGTGCAGCCCAGGCGTGCGAGGCCGGCCGGAGCCAACACAGTGAGGCCCTGTCTTTTTAAAAAACCACGCTAATTTAACCAAATACCTGCGGTGCGAAGTCTCTTCCTCTTGTTCATTCTACCGCTCCTTGGGGAAACCTGCAAACAGAATCCCCTTTACGAGGAGCAGCCCTGGCCCCGGCCCCGTGTGCGTGCCGAGGTCCCGGCTGAGGACGGAGGGGTCACCTCTGCCAGCCCCACCTCGCTGCCCCCTGGGGAAGGGACCCTGGGACCAGGACCCAGCCCTCCACCCTGTGGGGCACCGTGGGGACCCCAACTCTGCGTGCTGGCGCGGGGCAGGCTGGGGTGTCGGGGTTCTTCCTGAGAAGCCATCGGGAGCCCCGAGGGTCCGCGGGGGGCGCCCGGCCTGGGGGCGGGGTCGCCCGTGGCTCCTTCCTGCCCGGGGGACCAGCGGGGGACCCTAACCGACCTGGGCCACAGAAGCTGACCAAGTCCCTCCTCTGTCCTCAGCAGGAAGAACGAGGGCTGCCTGGGCCTGCTGAGGAATAAGTCATTCGATTACTGTAAATTACGGTTACCCTGGGTTTTTTTTGTTTTTTTTTTAAGAAAATGGCAACACTCGCCGTCGGGGACCGCGGGGACCCCTAGAGACCGGGCACTGTGGCGCTGGGTCGGAGACCAACCACACACTGACACTAAGACCACCGTAAAGCGCAACTCGGGCGGCCAGGCCGGGCAGAAGCGCGCGCTCAGGAAACCCCGCGTCACCTGCGCCCTCACACCTCAGCGTCCCGCGCCCCGCGACACTCCGCCCCGCGCACGCGCAGTACCAGCAGCGGCGCCTCACATTTGCGCATGCTCTGTTTCCCGTTCGCGCAGCCTGTGGCAGCACCCGCCGCGCCTCCAACAGGCGCATGCGCATCCGCGCACCGCCTGTCGGGAGATGTAGTTTCGACGAGGCGGCCCCGGTGAGTCCGGGAGTGGCGCTCTCCGGTTCAGCAGCGACCGAAGGCCAAGGCGGAAGTGGGGCAGCCACCCTGGGAAACGAGGACGCCGGGGTTGACGGACGCGGGATACCGAAGAGGGACCCAGGACTCGGGAAGGGCGCGTGTGACAGTCCAGGAGTGAAGAGCTAGGGCAAGGCCAGGCGCAGGGGCCGGTGGTCTGGACATCCAGCCTGGAAAATGCACAAGAGGAAGGGACCCCCGGGGCCGCCCGGCCGAGGCGCCGCTGCCGCCCGCCAGGTGAGTGTGTGCCCCACGGGCCCACGGGGGAGCTCCTCTCCACCACCCCCACGCCGTACCCGCCGGGGGAGCCCCACCCCGCAGGGACGTCCGATCCCCGCCCCCCCGGCCCCCCTCGGGAACCGTCTCCGTCCCCTACATGAGCCTGGCCCCCCAAGGTGTGGGCCAAGTGTCCTGCCCGCCCCCCCTCAGCTCTGGCGCTCCGCCCCCGTTTCAGGGCCACCTGTTGTCCCAGCAGCTTTAGGAAGGGAGGGGCAGCAAGCAGACCCTTATTCCCATTGTACAGATGAAGACACTGAGGCTCGGGAGCCGCGACGGCGTCTGCCGAGGTGGCAGGGTGGCCTGGCCTGAGCTCACGGCCCGACTGCTTCCCTCCTGTGCCACAGACTGGCTGGAGTGTGTGCGATTTTGTAGCTCCGAGGAAGAGAGCGCACAGCACAGCTTAGTGCCCAGCCATGGTCCATGTGTTCTCCCCTGCCCTTATCACCCTGGACACCTGACCTCACAGTTTGACATAGTATTATCCTGTCACGACCGATCCATACGGAAAGACAGATCTACGCAGCCACGAGCCACACCCAACCTGCAGGTTGTTGTTGGGCTTTCTAACTGCGCCTGGCACCCACTTCCTTGCTGGGATGCCGGCACAGAGGATGCTGGGAGGAGCCAAGGTGTGCAGGTTGGCTGTGCCTCAGGCAGCTGTGGCGTCCGCTGTCCCCAGTGAACTTGGCTAGCAGTGCACTTTCGGGCAGGCTCCCGGCAGGGCACTGGGTGTCTCTGTGTGCCTTTTTCCTCCTTTGATCTGTGCCCAAGAGCTGGGCCCATGTTGAGACACCTGCTGGATTCCTGGTGTGGTCCAGCCTTCCAGTGTTCCCCAGCTTGGGCCGGGAGACTTTGGTTCCATCCTTCCAGCGGGCACTTGGGATCCCTCTTGGGCTGCCTCTGGCCACTGGTACATCCTAACAGGACCCGCTCTGTCCCCACAGCTTGGGCTGCTGGTTGACCTCTCCCCCGATGGCCTGATGATCCCCGACGATGGAATCAACGATGAGGAACTGGAGGCCGAGTTCTTTGCCTTGGTGGGTGGCCAGCCTGCGGCCCTGGAGAAGCTCAAAGGCAAAGGTGAGGTGTTTAATAGGAACGTGGTTAGAGTTCCAGCCACGGGCTGGTCTCGGAGCTGGGTGCTAGGTAGAAAGAAGGAAAACAGCGCAGGCCTCTGTCCTTTGGGTACCCATGTCTGGCTGGGGGTCCTGAGCTGACCTTGGTTTTCACATCTGTAAAATTCGAATAATAAAGCCAAACATGCTGGCGCACACCCGGAATCCCAGCGTGGGAGGCTGAGGCAGGAGGATCCCAGCCCCGGGCTGCATAGCGAGTTCAAGTCCAATCTGAATTAGGTAGTGAGACCACGACTCGAATGGATAAATTTTTAAAATGGAAAGGATAACTGCACTCGAGTCGCAGGAGTTAATTTAGGGTTCAGAGCGCACTTCCAAGGCTGCGTGGCACGTGCAGACCGCTGTCCTGGTGGGGGCCTGCGTGGCGGAAGCACAGAGCCACGGAGAGCCCCGAGTGTCAGGGAGGGCCCAGACAGAGGACGAGCTACGTGCTGCGGACCCAGCAGAAGGGGTCCTGGCAGGTGCCGGCGCCCTGCCCTGAGCGGTAGGCCGTGCCGGGGAAGCAGTCGGAGCCCGAGGCCAGATGCAGCCTTTGCCCACAGCCACGCCGCCAGCCCTTAGTGTGGGTTTCCTTTGCGGATTTCCTGTCTGCAGGAATTTACTTGTAACCCCAAATCAGTCATTGCACTGGTTCATGGGCACTCAGGACTCAAGGTGGTAAAGTTTGAGTGGCACGAGGTAGGTGGCACCAGGTGGCATTCTGTCTTCCTGTTTCAACTCTTGTGTCAGAAACCAGGGTCCTAGGCCGGGGATATCTTCAGTGGCATAAGTGCCAGCCTGGCAAGCGCAAGGTCCTGAGTTTGATTCCTGGTACCAAAAAAAAAAAAAAAAAAAGGACACCAGGGCATAAAGTACAGGGGGACAGAAGAGCCTGGAGCTAGGGACGCGCCCTGGTAGAGAGGGGGCTCCCTGCCGTCTGCAGCTCCGTGGACAAGGGGCTGCCGTGCACCCCTCTAGCCCTTCGTTCCCCCGCTGTCCCCAGAGCCCTCCAGGAGGGAGGCGCTGTTGTCCTGGGCCACAGAGGGGGAAACCGAGGCCCAGAGAGGCGCAGTGTGACTGGCCCAGGGCTGCCCGGTGAGGAAGCTGCGTGGCTGGGCTGGGAACTCAGGCCGCCCGGTGCAGAGCTGAGGCCGGACGGGACGGACGGGGGCCCAGGAAGGGGGCGCTGCCGGCCGGAGGAGAGGACGCCGGCCTAGCTGGGCTCCCGCCACCAGGCCCGCTCCCCATGGAAGCCATCGAGAAGATGGCCAAGCTGTGCATGCAGGACCCGGACGAGGACGGGGACGGGGACGCGACTGACGAGGACGACGTGGAGGCCGACGACGACCTGCTGGTGAGTACCGCGCGGGGCAGCCCGTGCGCCCACGCCCCCGCTGGGTCCCCCTGCGCTCCTGTCCCACTCCGGCCACGTGTCCCCGCCCGCAGGCAGAGCTAAACGAAGTCCTCGGAGAGGAGCAGACGGCTTCGGAGCCGCCGCCATCCGCGGCCCAGGTACAGCCCCAAAGACGACCTGGGGCTCGAGGGTCACTGCAGCCCCTTCTGCCGAGGCAGCGACGTCACGCGCGAGAGCCCAGTTCCCCGCAGAGACTGCGATGGCAGTCCTGTGGGTGCGGGGTGGCAGGCAGCGCCCAGGTCACTGCCCACCTGTCCCCCTCCCCCCTCCCCGCAGCCGAAGCCCTCAGCCCCCCGCCTGGGGCTGGAGGCCACTTTGCAGGAGCGGCTGACCCTCTACCGGCTGGCCATGGAAAGTGCCCGGCAGGCCGGGGACAGTGCCAAGATGCGGCGCTATGACCGGGGGCTGAAGGTGAGTGGGGGTCACAGGGCGGGGACCCCAGTGCTGATACCACGCCCAAGCTCACCCTCTTCCCTGGCCCAGACGCTGGAAAGCCTGCTGGCCTCCGTGCAGAAGGGCGACGCCGTCAATGAGGAGGACATCCCGCCACCTGTGGCCGTAGGGAAACCCCCAGGGACCAGCCACAACCCGGCTCCCCCCCAGCCCGGCACCCCCAACCCGCCGACCCTGGAGCCCAGGGCTGCCCCGGAGGGCACCCCCACGGCCACTGGCGCTTCCTCCCCGGACGCTGCTAAGCCCCAGCTGGCTCCAGGTAGGTGGTGAGCAGGGCCAGGGTGACTCCGGACACCTCTGAGGGGGCGTACAAAATGTCTGTCTGTGGAATATTACTCAGCCGTCAAAAGGAAGGAAATCTGGGCACACGGGGACAGTGTGGAGGGTGAAGTAAGCCAGTCCTAAAGGACAGGTGCGACAGGACTGTCAAGACTTAGGTCTCTGCCCTCACTTAAGAGACCTAGGTCAGAGGGGCAGGTGCCAGGGCGGGGGAGGGGATGAGGAGGGTGTGCAGAGGGGGACGGAGGCGCCCCTGGGGAGGCTGAGAGAGTCCTGGCGACGGATGGTGGTGACAGCAGTAGTAGTTAATGAGACGCTGAAGGTGACGTGTTTGTGTTACATGTATTTGAGCATAATTTTAAAAGCTTTTAAAAGACAAGAGAAGGTGAGTTTCAAGTCACCAGAAAAACATTTAAAACTGAGGCTCAGTTAAAAGTTTGTCTTACAGATAGGTACGGCCATGTTTAGATTTTCTTCCTTCCTGAAGTGTACAGATAGGACGCTGTAGCTGGATGTGGTGGCCCCCACCTGTCCAGCGGCACTCTGGGAGGCTGAAGCGGGAGGGTTGCGTGCACAAGCTCTGCCTGGACTGCTTGGCAAGTTAGTGAGGTCCTGTCTCAAAGTAGAAAACCAGCGGGGCCGGGATTGAGCTCAGCGGCTTAGGCACCCGACTGGCGGGCACGAGGTCGTGCATTTGCACCCCCGTACCAAATAAATGAATTAAATAAAAACAGAAAGCTAAACAACAGGCGGGGCAGCGTAGCCGGGGAGAAAGCGCTGGCCCAGGTGTGTGGCCCGGTGCCAAGCGTGTGCGTAGAATGTGCCCGGTCCTGGATCCACCCCGGCACCAGCAAAGCACCCCCAAACCACAAAAGAATGGTTAACACAGTTCTCCCTAGGCCCAGGGATGCTGGGCCGGGGATTTGGCTCAGTGGCACAGCAGGCGCCTGGCCAGGGCGAGGTTGGGAGTTCAATTCCCGATACCGAAAGACAGAAACAAAACAAAACAAAAACCAGTTTTCTCCCAAATGCCAAGACTCTGAGCGGCAGCCTCTAGCGCTTGGTAACCCTAAGACGGAAAGTGCCGTGTCAATTGGAAGATGTGTGAGTATCCATCAAGTTTCCAGGAATCCTGGGGACGAGGTGACAGTGGCCTGGGGGTGAGTCCCCACCACGCCATCTCCAAGCCACATGATCTCAGGAAGGCAGCCTCCCTGCGTGCTTTTTATAAACGTTCACACATTCACCTCACAGTGCCGGGGCGGAACCCAGGGCCTCACACATGCCGGGCCTGTGCTCACCCCGGTGCTGCACCCAAGCCTCAGTCTTTGCATCTCTAAAATGGGCTCACAACCGGCTCGGTGGTGGGACCCGATCGGAAGTGGCTCCCTGTGCCTCATCCCCTCGCAGGTCCCTGTGGCTCTGGCCCCCTGGCCCAGTTACAGAGCCTCCAGCGGGAGTACAAGCTGGCCGCCCTCCATGCCAAGCAGCAGGGAGACACTGCAGCTGCCACCAGGCACTTCCGTGTGGCCAAGGTGTGTCCAGACTGAGGGACAGGGCGGGGGAGATGGCCCAGGCGGGCGGACCCAAGTTTGAATCCCAGCCTGGCCACCCCCTAATTCTAGTTCATCTTACCTCTCAGAGCCTCAGTTTGCCTCTTCTGCAAAATGGGCATAAGTCACAAAGGCAGATGGAACAAGATAACACAGGGAAGCCAGGCATAGTGGCACACGCTGATGATCCCAGCATGCTGGGAGGCTGAGGCAGGAGGCTCACACATGAGGGAGTTTAATAAGCTACTATCTTAAAAAATGAAAAAGGATGGGGACGCAGCCCAACACAACGGCCCTGGGTTCTGTCCCCAGCGACGGTGGGTGCCTGGGCAGGGGCCGTGTGGGGCTGCTGCTCATGAGGTCCTCCCCACCCCCAGAGCTTTGACTCCGTGCTGGAGGCCCTGAGCCGAGGGGAACCAGTGGACCTGTCCCGCCTGCCCCCTCCACCTGGTGAGGACCCCGCCTCCCCCCTCTGCTGCCTTGCTGGCCAGGCCTACAGTCTCCTGCAGGCCAGACTGACCAGGCAGGCCCCTCACGGCCCTGGACCTCTGTCCCCAGACCAGCTGTCCCCGGAGCCACCATCCCAGACGCCACCACCTCCAGCACCCACCACGGCCCTCACCACGCCAGGTAGACCACGGCAGCCCTGGGGTGGGGGGTGGACAGGCCGGGGAGGACCCGACCCCCTTCCCTGCACCCAGCCCGCCCTGCCTCTTCCGGCCCAGAGGCTGCCCCAGCCCCGCGGACCCTCCTGGAGGCCCTGGAGCAGCGGATGCAGAGGTACCAGGCAGCCGCCGTGCAGGCCAAGGCCAAGGGTGACCAGCGGAAGGCGCGCATGCACGAGCGCATCGTCAAGGTGCCTGGGGAGCCGGGGTTGGGACCCCGAGGCCTCCCCCCAGTCCCCCTGACACCTGTGTGCCCTGCAGCAATACCAAGACGCCATCCGGGCACATAGAGCTGGCCGGGCGGTGGACGTGGCAGAGCTGCCGGTGCCCCCAGGTAGGCCCCGCCCTAGGCTGTATGCCCCGCCCCAGGACGCAGGCCACGCCCCTGCACGCCAGCCTCCGGCCTCTGCAGGCCCTGTCCAGCTCACCGTGCAGGGCTGGCTGCCCACGCTAGGCAGGCAGGTGCAAGCCTGTCCCGCATCATGACGGAGTATTTACACCAGGGAAATCCGCAGACACTCAAAACTTGGGGAGTTTTTTGTTTTTCGTCTTGCCACGCTGGGGATGGAACCCAGGGCCTCACGCCTGCTGGGCAAGTGCTCCGCCCCTGAGCTACCCCGCCAGCCGGCTCACGAGATTTCATTCTGAGACAGACCTTTCCTGCCTCAGCCTCCTGGGTGGCCGGCATGGCAGGTGTGCACCGCTGTGCGCGGCCTGGACGGCCGTTTCTGGGGACACTGTGCCCCCTGCCGTCTCTCTGCCTTCATGGTCCACTCCTTCCCGGTCATCAGGGCTCGGGCTCTCCTGATGCCCGACGGCCTCTGCCAGCCCCCGGTGGGTTAGGGGGTAGCCCGCGCCACCGACCTGCCTCCGTGTCCCCGCTAGCATTGCTTTCCCTGCTGTTGGACCCCCTGAGCCTCAGGACTGACCCAGGCCAGGATCCTCACAGAGGCCACGCCAGGACTTGCGTGTTGTGCAGGGAGGCCGGGCCCAGTGAGAGACCCAAGGGGCTGCGGGGTGGTGGGGAGCCGCCTGGGGGCGGAGCGGCCACGGCTCCCCCAGCGGTGCGGTGCTGCTGGTCCCCACCGCCCCCGCCCCCGCAGGCTTCCCCCCCATCCAGGGCCTGGAAGCGCCCGAGGCCGCCCAGCAGAGCCTGGTAGGGGTCTTGGAGACCGCCATGAAGCTGGCCAGCCAGGACGAAGAGGCGGACGACGACGAGGACGAGGCCCCTAGGAAGGTAGGAGCGGCCGGGCCTGGGGGGCGGGCACGCGCAGGGTCGAAGGCCCACACTTCCAGCGGGCGGAACCAGCGCATGTCCCGCCCCGCCACTTCCGGGCTGCCCATCTGCCTGGGCCACCGTGCCCCGGTGGGTCACACAGCCCCGGGGACAGCGCTTCCCCCAGGCTGCCGTGGAGTCAGCCAGGGTCTGACCCCAGAGGGCCCCGGCCTCTCTCCCGCAGCAGCTCAGCAGCCCCGCGGCCCCCACAGCCCCGCCCAAGGCCCCGCCCGCCAGGGCCCCCCAGCCGGGGGCAGGCAGAGCAGCCCCCAAGGGCACGGCCACCAGAGGTGAGCGCCCCCCCCCGCCCCTGCTGCCCCCCGGCCCGCGTGGCAGCCTGGGCAACCCCTGCAGAGGCTACTCTGCCCACAGCCCAGCAGCAGCTGGCCTTCCTGGAGGGCCGCAAGAAGCGGCTGCTGCAGGCGGCGCTGCAGGCCAAGCAGAAGAACGACATGGAGGGCGCCAAGATGCACCTGCGCCAGGCCAAGGGGCTGGAGCCCATGCTGGAGGCCTCCCGCAACGGGCTGCCGGTGGACATCGCCAAGGTGGGTCCCTCAGCGCCGCGGGGCTGCCTCCTACCCGTCCGGCTCAGGCTGAGCCGCTGTGACAAGCAGGCTGGCCTCGCCCGCGGGATCCAAGCAGACCAGTGTCTGTTCCAGCCCACGGGAAGAGGCCAGGGCCCAAAGTACAGGTCACTTCCCTGTAAAGGAAATGACGTCACCTCTGCTTGTCTCTCATTGGCCAGAACTAAGTCACATGACCTTACCTAGCTGCAAAAGAGCCTGGCACAATGTAGTCTCTTCCTGGGCTGCTAGCCAGAAAAGAGGTGGTCATGTGGTGGTCACTTAAGTGATTCTGTTCACAAGGCTCTGCATGATCTGCCCTTTCACCTTCTGTTCCCTCTGCTCACTTCCTCCTCTCTGCCCCAGGTCACTTGGCTTTCTCTCTGTCCTTAGACACCATATGTCAACAACAGGGCCTTTGCACATGCTATTTTAACCCTGAACCACTGTCCCCCAGCTGCCTGCACTCTTTCTTTCAGTCTCCATTCATTCCATTTTTGTGAGCCCTGCTCTAGCCTCCTAAGACCCCTCCCACCTGGTGTGGGAGCACACACCTGTCATTCTAGCACTTGGGAGACTGAGGCAGGAGGATCACTATGACTTTGAAGACAGCCTGAGCTACGTAGCAAGACCCTATATGGAAAAATTGAAAAGAAGCAACAAAAAAAAAACCCCTTCTTTATCCCAGAACCTGCTGTCTGCCTCCCCACTTCCTCTCTGTGGCACCGGTCACTTCCTACTGTTCCCTGCAGCTTACTTGGCTCTTTGTTGGTTTGCTCTGTGCTCCTGAGGACGGAATTCAGGGTCTTTGCGCTGAGCTACATGCCCAGCCCTTTTAAAAATTCCTTTTAGTTTGAGAGCCTGTCTGGATTGCTCAGGCTAAGCTCAGTCCTGTGACCCTCCCGCCTCAGCCTCCCAGAGCGCTGGGCCCGCAGTGTGGCACGGCTTCCTCCTTGCAGGCTTCTGCCCTCAGGACCTGGAGGGCCGCGGGGTTTCCATCTCCCTCGATCCCCACCGCACCCCGAGCCCCCGGACACAGCCCGGCCGGGCGGCGGCTCACTGTGTCTCCCCGGGGAAGGTCCCAGCCGGGCACGCCGGCTCCTCCCACCGACCCCCTCCCCTCCCCCAGGTGCCGCCCGCCCCGGTCAACAAGGACGACTTCGCGCTGGTGCAGCGCCCCGGCCCGGGCCTGACCCAGGAGGCCGCCCGGCGCTACGGCGAGCTCACCAAGCTACTCCGGCAGCAGCACGAGGTGAGGCCGGGCCGCGCCGCCACGTCCCCGGGACCCGGCCTGCCGCCCGCTGCCCGGCCTCACCGCCTGCTGCCTGCCCACAGATGTGTCTGAACCACTCGAACCAGTTCACGCAGCTTGGCAACATCGCCGAGATCGGCAAGTAAGTGCCCCGCCCAGCCGCCCGCCCCGTCCACACCCGTCCACCCCCGGCCTGCCCTGTGCCCAGGCCTGACCGCCCTCCCTGCAGGTTCGAGAGGCTGGCAGAGGACTGCAGGCGCAGCATGGACACCCTGAAGCAGGCCTTCGCCCGCGGTCTGCCCACCCCGGTTGCCCGCTTCGAGCAGAGAACCTTCAGTGTCATCAAGTGAGACCCCCGGTTCTCCCTGAGGCTCCCTGTTCCGGAAGTGTGCAGGACCTGCCTCTGCTGGAAAGAGTGGGGGAGTAGCACAGAACGTGCAAAGGCCCTGGGGCAGGAGTGAGGCACAAGCCACAAGCCAGCAGGGTCAGGATGCAGGTGTCTGGAAGCGTAGCAGAGACGGGGTGAGGCGAGGATGGCTCTTGTCCCAGTGGCCCCATGAGCCTGTGGGGACCAGCCATGTGTGTGGGTTCCGCAGTCACTGGGCCTGGCTCCTGCTGGGGCGAGGGACACCGTGGTGCCTGCAGAGGTTCCCTTCCCTCCCTGTGGCCCTGTCTCCGCCTTGCTCTGCTCCTGAGGCACAGAGCTCTCTCCTTGCCGGTCTCTGCTGCAAACCACAGCCCTCCTGCCCAGGGCCTCCCCGGCTTCCTGGGGCAGCTTTTCGTCTTTGGGTGTCACCCACGCTGTCACACCCCAGGGACCTTCCTATGCCCTCTCCCCGCCCCCAGCGGGATCCCCGAGAGTCGCGCAGGCCTCCCCGCTGTGCCTTCGCTCTGCCGTGGGGGCGGCTCCCTGGCACAGGCTCTGCCCTGTCTGAGTTCCGGTCCCCCGGCAGCCGGGCACCGCTGCTGCGCGGTAGGACCCAGGGACGTTAGGTGGACAGAGGTCTCACAGCAGCCCGGCTCGGGTCATTACAGAGTAGGTGCTGGAGAAACGCGCTCCAGGGCCCAGCACTGGGGAGGCTGAGGCAGGAGGATCACCTCCAGTTAGAGGCCCGCCTGGCTACAGAGAGCTCAAGGCCAGCCTGAGCTCACAGCGGGGCCCTGTCTCAAAAAGGCCAGAATAAACAAATCAAGCGCAGGGCACCCCTGGGGCAGGGGCGCGCTGAGTGCCTCCCCCCACGCCTGCCAGGGTCTTCCCGGACCTCAGCAGCACCGACATGCTGCTCTTCATCGTGAAGGGCGTGAACCTGCCCACGCCCCCGGGTGAGCGCGGGGGCCTGTGGGGGTGGGGTCCCCCTTCTCCCCCCGCCGCGCTGACCGGCGCCCCTGCCCACAGGCCTGTCCCCCGGCGACCTGGACGTCTTCGTGCGCTTCGACTTCCCGTACCCCAACGTGGTGCGTGGGGCGCCCCGGAGGGCGGGCCGGGCCGGGGTCCCCGGGCGGGCGCTGACGCACCCCGCCCCTGCCCGCACAGGAGGAGGCGCAGAAAGACAAGACCGGTGTGGTCAAGAACACCGACTCCCCGGGTGAGCGCGCAGCGGGGAGGCGCGGCCCAGACGGGAGCAGTGGGGGGCTGGGCCTGACCCCCGCCCGCTCCCCGCCTAGAGTTCAAGGAGCAGTTCAAGCTGTGCATCAACCGCAGCCACCGCGGCTTCCGCAGGGCCCTGCAGACCAAGGGCATCAAGTTCGAAGTGGTCCATAAGGGGT